>WOGR01003940.1:0-15273 GCA_015342045.1 Leptinotarsa lineolata | reverse complement strand
CGATAGTGCACCAATTTTTTTTATACAAAAAATGGGGAATTATCACGGAAACATGGACGACCAACGCTTTGAAGGATTGTTTGAATCCCTTCTTTCAAGAGTCGAGCCAAATTCGGTAATAGTAATGGATAACGCATCTCATCACAGCCGATTAGTAGAACAGCTGCTAACTATGACTACCAGAAAAGCAGACATGCAGAGTTGGTTAGGACAAAAAGAAATTCCATTTTCCGAGGACATAGTAAAGGCTGAGCTTATGAGTGTCATTACACAGCATCGTGACAGATATCGACATCATGTGGTGGATACAATGGCTCGTGCTGAAGGCATCACCATTTTGAGACTTCCTCCTTATCACTGCGAGTTAAACCCGATAGAATTATTCTGGGCTGAAATTAAGGGTTACGTAGCTCGTGAACACGTGACATATAAAATTTCTGATGTCCAACGTTTATTAGAACTCGTAATGAAACGAATACGGATAGAAGATTGGGCTAATGCTGTAGCCCATGTGATCAAGGAAGAAGAGAAAATGTGGAGATTGGACGGGATGGTAGACATTGTTTTCGACCAAATAATAATAGATTCAACTGTGACTGAGGATTCCTCTTCGGACGAGTCAATGGATTCCGAAATTTCATAAGCATATAACATAGGTAATTATTTCTTTGCTTTGTAATTCTCTTACTATATGAAAGGAACACAATAATTATTTTGTAAATTTTTCTGTTTTTTTGAAGTACTGTATTAGGCATAATAAGAAAATGTAATCAGTTTTATCATTGACACCAGGGAGCGCCATCTACTATAACAATTTTTACGTAGTTACCTATGTGTTTGAATAAATATAAATATTATTTTGGTACGCCTATGCAGAATTGGTAAGAAGATTATCCGTTGGTCACTTCAAGTGTGACGTTGCTAATGAATCACCTTCAATTGAAAATTGTTATACTATAGTGAACCTCGTCCAAAGGGACCGAAAGCACAACAATTGGCTGGAAATGTTATAACCTCAGTATTTTGGGATGTGCATGGTGTAATATTAATCGATTATCTTGAGAAGGAAAATGCCATCAACAGTGAATATCATATAGCGTTACAGAAGCGTTTGAAGGCCGAAATTGCAAAGAAACGATCGAATATGACAAAGAAAAACATTTTGTTTCATCAAGACAACGCACCGTGTTATAAGTCAATTGAAACGACGGCAAAACTATATACATGAATGGAACTTCGAATTACTCCCATATCCACCTTATTCGCCAGATTTGGCTCCCAGCGACTACTGGCTGTTCGCAGACCTCAGAAAAATGCTCACCGGTGAGAAATTCCGCTTGAATGATGAGGTTATTGTTGAAACTGAAGCATATTTTGGGGCAAAAGTGGTATTGAAATGTTAGAACGGTGCTGAAATGATTGTGTGGCTCTTGATGGAGATTAAGCTGGTGAATAATGCCAACTTCGAACAAAAAAAGCGTTTTTTTTTCAGGCCCGGGACTTTTCAGCTCATGTAACATTAGGAATAATTATCTTTTCGTTATGAGAAAAAGCACATTTATTTATTTGTTTTGCTGAAGGAAACCTGAAGTAGCCATTTTATTTCACAAACTAAGTATAATTAACTATAATCATTAATTCCTATTCTTCAGATAATAAAGTACTGTAACAGATCGGATCGAATCATGACGTCATCCTCGTTTTCAGCGAATATTGAAATGGCTCAGGTATGTCTGATTCAATCAGGAAAGCTATGCAGGCTTTGTATATAGTCTATATACAAAGATGCAGGTATGTGATACATTGAAAAATGCTTTGATAGAATTCAAAAGTAAAAACGATTCGACTGTTTAATTTTGAAAAATCTTTTCCATTTATCAATGCGAATGTGCCAGATTTTGATTAATCAGTTATACAGCTATAAAAAGTATTTTGAAATTTGTCTTATCAAATCATATAACAACATGAAATGTTCATAATAAATACCATATTTTTGACTATTTAATCGACTCATTTATGTATAGCTTGTCAAATATAGGAAGAGGTTTGAGAATTTCTAAGCTCTATCTCTCTCTTTCGCTAGTACCGTACAATCTGAAGAGAGAGAGAGCAGAAATTCTCAAATCTCTTCCTATATTTGATAAGTTGTATGCCTGTGGAACAGTCACTTGAAAATGGTTCATTACTCCGCTGCTTAACGAAATATACTATCCAAAATTCCCAAAAAAATATATCGTGAAATAGCACCCACATTGACCTATCTGATAGACTATTTTATTAGCGATGTTGAATTTGCAGATGTCTTAAATGATGCCACAAACAAAAACAAACCGAGAAGTGTTGAATTTATTTGTGAAACAGATACGTAAAAACCTGGAGGAGCCGGTGCCGGAATATTATGCACAGGTATAAATGATTTGACACTTTTGACAGTACATGACATATGACATGTTTATTTTAGTGAACTTTAAGAAGTTTCAATAATAATATTTTTAATATATTCAAAGTAGAATTTGAAGAACGGTCAATTATGTCTGATACTTCTTTGGTTAATCATCTGAAAGTTATACTGGGAAATGATGTATCCAGTGATATTGTTAGGTTAGTGAAAATAGTCATAATGGTACCTACTAATCACATAAAAACATTTTTCAGTTATATCAAAAGTATTAAACATGAGGAAGACTATGCTGAATTCATGGAAAATATTTTAGATAAAAGTAATAGTGCTCATAGAACATCTTATGAAGGTATTAGGAACATTATATTTGGAAAACAAAACTCTTCTAATAACGAGGTCAACTCAGCAAGAAATGCAGCTTCCAGTAGTAATAACCGTAAACAGGCAACATCAGGTTCGAAGAAAACAAAACCCAAATTCAAAGATATCAATACATACCAGGCTAAGAAGAAGGAAAAGGAAGGTAGGATGAATTTCAGTTACGAAGATGTTTTGCACCTACAATTCAACTGAAATGTAAGATTTGAATTATTAATCTAGTTTTGAAACTAACAAGTGTTTGAAGTGGAATCTTCATGTTATTGATATTTGTTTTTTAAGAAAATGATCTTACTTGCAGGTAACATTCAAAATCTTTAGTAAAATTTAAGGTGTTCCATTTAAAATAACGTAAATTAAAACGTAAGTACTTCCAGTATGAATGCAAATACTCCAGTTTCGATATTATTTTGGCGGAATCGCCCCCAAAGTAACTCTACTCTTTGATTTTTATAATTTTTGCATATATACTTTTTGCAATATTGACGCAGTTACAGATATTCTGTGTAAAGTATAACTTTTATTCAAAACTGTTCTACAAAACATAACATAACATAAAAATGAAAGTAGGTGGGTAAGAATATTTCGAAATGAAATTCTGAAGGATTCACCTCTTCCAAAGTTCGTCTCTGATAACAACCTACTTCCGGGGCTAATAATGATGGATACTGAATTACATTCAATAGACATTTATGCAAATTACCTCTCTGAGGAAAGTTTCGCTGATGTTCCTTATTCATCCAACAGCAGAAAATACTGAAAGAGAGTCTGGCCAGAAATATTTTACCAGAGAGTAAAAGACAGTTTTTGTAACAATCTTTTAGTCCCATCAACAACTTTTGATGTGGAATCTGAAAGTTGTGATTATTCCTGTGTATGTGTAAACCAATTGAAAATTGAAATCAGAGAGATATATTAAGTAATATTTTCAAGATAGCATAAATTTTTTTGTAACATATTGTTCTTATAATTGAATTCTATTTGATTAGATTCCCATATATCTTGTAGCATTTGCTTTAACATAAAATATAATAGTCGAAAGTAGACTTAATATAAGCAAGTAGTAGCTAACCAGTGATACAATGGATACAGGTGGTGTTTACATTCAAGTGGACTATCACCATAAGGTAGCTTTACCATACCTACTACAGAATAATAACAAAAGTGACAAATTATCACTTTTATTCAAGTTTCTGTGATTTTTCTGAAATGTTTTTTGTGAAAGTTTTGTTGTCGAAATTAATGCGTTGAGGGTGAAATCGTTTTCAGGCTCAATAATTATTGATATTGTGTGAGGTAGGAGGTTTAGCGAATAGATATGTGCCTGTTCTTTGCCTACAAAGTTGACCTTATATTTTGTTTTTTCTTGGAGGTATTAAAACTTACAATTTTTTTTACAAAAATATAATAATCTTGAAGCTATTCAGACTTGAATGATTCAATTAGGTGTTTTTTCATTATTTGTCAATAGAATCTTTATACAAACCAGTAGTTATCAATATTTTTTATAGATTTTGAAATTACTGATTTTTTTCGGTAAAACTTTCACTATTTCTCAATTTGTTTAGCTCGATTCATTTTCATCATAACCATCATTTTAACTCTGCCCGGTATTGTATTTTGATCTATCAAATATTTTGCTAGACTGTTCAAGCCTCTCAATATCAGGTTTTCAGAAGTAGTTTTCCTACAGGTAGATCCGTTTGCGACTGTTTGGGTCAGGAACATGAATTTATGAACAACTGTTTGGTATGTGGGAGAATTCATTGCATGGACGAAGGGCCTGGTCCCTGTTTGTTTTGTGGAAATATAGTAAGACATTTGTGTAAATTTGGACCAAAGTGTTATCTTTTTCAATGTTTTTAGATTTATGTAAGGGGAGATGAGCTGTATGATACTAATAGCCGAAATCAAAAATCTGTTATGAGGTAATTATTTTGTTTATTTCCACGTGAGTATTGAGAATGATTATATTAGTTGTTGAAAGCTCAGAGGGTATGAAACAGCAGTGGATCCGAAAACTTATGGCTTTTTGAGTGTTCTTTTACTCTTGACTAGAATATATAAAAGTCTATTCATGAAGATTTCCCGAAATTTCCAAAATTACCTATATTTCTTAAAGATATTGAAAACGTGAGATATGCTTTCTGGATGAATCAACATATGGTCATAACTGTTTCAGTCGTGATTGCACATCTGGTTCACAAGTGATTTCATCACAAGTTTAACAAATAATGCTTCAGAACCAAACTGATTATTATTATACTGAAAAGTTTTTGCAGTAATCAAAATCCAATCAAATTAATGCATACTTGATCACGTGGGTAAAATGCACCTATAAGATCTAATTTACACTAATGATAGGTACATTATCACTTTCGTTGCCATATAGATCATTTAACCAAAGGTTTTTAACAAATGTCAAGCATTTGACTGTTTTTCATATAGGATATAATACCACTTTTAGTAAATAAAATTGAATCATAAAGGTAAGTACGACTCTGTCTTTGTAATATTTACCATAGTTTCGTCACATTTTTTTGGAAGGCTTGTTTCAAATTTCTTTAATGGTATTTGTGGATGTTTCAGTATGAATATGAATTGCGGACAAGTCAGCTGTGGCAGAACACGCACTTAGTGAAGGAGACCACATAATTTTGTTTGAAAACACAGAACTAATTGCCCCCAACCAGGGATACTATAGCCGACTGGTACGGGAGGCAATAGAGATCCACAAACACATGGAGAATTTCAACAGAAAAAAAGAAGCGGTCAACCTCCATCGAATATGGAACCCCATTTTACGTAATTCGAGAATAACGAACAGAATGACAACAGGTAGCAAGTTTGTAAATGTTCCAGGTACAAGTGCAGGTACAAATACAGGTACCAATACAACTGATTATCTGACAAGACATAAATACGCCTTAAGAAGCCTAAAAGTTAGTCATCGGTCAGCAAGCCATGATGGTTAAACCTCTGAAGAAGCTAGCCACTCGCGCCAGCGAAACATCAGGAAGAAATTCCAAAAATCCACGGCTTTTAAACTCAGAAAACAGTGACACTGAAAACCTCAGCCGCGAAAGTCTAAACCATTTTGTCAATTGCTAAATATTTTCTGATTCAATCACCCACTAAAAATGACAACTGCTCATACTTTTTTTCAATTTTCTTGAGCACTTCATTTTAGGTGAATAACTTGTGCCTACACACCAGAGGTTTTTTGAAAGTTGTAGTGATTATTTCAAAACGGTTAATGTTCGTGGTCTATCAATACTATAAGTACCTACATATCTTTTCACTTTTTGTACGGTTATGTTATCAGCAAGATGTAGGAGTTTTGGGACCATCATGTGTTCCATACAAGGAAATTATGCACTATGCCATGTTATCAATTTATGGCGAGGGCCTCACCTTTGTGGAACAAAAAATCTTTCAGTATTTCCGAATAAAAATGTAGTTTACCTACTTTTAATGTACAAAGTAAGCAAATACATAGACTTATAAAAACTATTACTGAAAAACTATTATTATCTTATAAATGAAGATGATTTCTGCAGTATCTGTACCTTATATAGTAAATTTGTTTCGTTATCAGCATTCTAAATAAATTTATTATTATCATTCCTTGATAAAACTTTCGATTCCTTTCCTCGTTATCCCATGCTTTTGTTCTTAATGCGCGGGACCAATTTTGAAAACTTCCTTATATCAATATTTTCCTTAACATTCAATGTACTTTTCAACATTGAATAGATACTCCATAACGTAGGTTTTATAATTTTTTATTTTTCTCAAAATAGCATGTAAGCACGTTTTCAGAAACCTTTTTTACATGTTTCTTGTCGCACCATTCACGAAATCGGTCATGTTTTCTCATATACTAACTTGGATTTGGCCGGTAACATATTAGATACTATTGCATTTGCTTTCTCAGATATATCTAATGGAGTATCACTACGACTATTAGAATCACCATCCATCCTATTGAAAATAACTTGAAATTGAAGCAACTACGAGCAAACACAGTCAAACACGCGGCGTGCCAACAAACCGTGTTTTTAGTAACGATACGGAAAGACCACTGAATGCTGTAAAATTGTATTGGAAGTATTGATAACATTAGGGATAAATTGGTTGAAAAAGAGAAGTATTATTTAGTTATTTTGGACTTCAAAGTCCAAGTCGTTTAAAAGCAATAACTTATCGGGACAAAAAACCACGTCAAGATGCACTTGAAGTATTTATTTTTACTATATTTCAGACGATGTAAATTCACATTCACAGTTGTACAAAAAATGTTAGTATTTCGTGTATAAGATTCGTATTTTCATGGCACATTCGAGAGAATTTTTGGCCTCGACCTGTGGTCTCTGGCAAAAATTAACGCTCTTGTTTGCCATTAAAAAAACTATCATTTTACACACTACTGCCCGTCGGTTCAATCCGATAGAAATCGGATTTTACGGTCTCATTCGGCAAAAAACCACAGTAACGAGTGTAGTTGTTTAAGGACTCTCGTGCAATGCAACCCTTTGTTTTTTGGTCTCATTGCCCCAAAATGGACACTGATATCATTAGTGCCGTTTTAGAGCACCCTGAATTGTGTGATATGGAAAGTAAAATTTACCACCGTCGTGATTTACAGATAAAACTATAGTATTCTTGAGTTTTTTTTGTCCTTGCTTTATTGAGGGATGTCTAATTGTAATAACTCCTTCACATCCATTTTAATTGCCCATAGCTACATTCAACTGGTAACTGATGGCCGAACGTCGGACGGTCTTTCGGTTTTATTGCTGGCGGTCTGTTAGGTATTCGGCCGAATGAGTGTTCGGCCGAATGTGGTTCCAATGGACGGCTAGGCTAAAACCACAATGTATATATTTGATGATTTCAATGTTCACAATATCAATTGACTTGAATTTTCAAGTAAAGATGTGTTTCCAATATTTTTATTGATTCATACATAATGCAAACTTGCAGCTAATAATTTAGAATTGTATCTAGTTAACTGTAACTAGATATTAGTTAATGGGAAAATAGCAAGGAATTTTTTACGCCTAGGTGAACTTGAAAAGCTGAAAGTATTTGTTTCATTAACACACTACCGGAAAACACTTCAAAATATTCTTGATTTAACCAGTAGAATCACACCAAATCGTCCTTTCAATTTTGGTTGAAACATGGTTGATTTTAAGGAAAATGATATCTTATGTCCGCCAGTTCCCACCAAGAGTTGCCAATACGGAATTTTAAAAATCCCCACTAGACTAGAGAAATATCCTCACATTTACCAGCCTTCATATGAAATTCCCCAGAAAATCCTCATATATTTTTTTCGTAGAACATTGTTTTTCGATATTTTTAAAATGTGAATATGAATGCTTTTTGTTTCCCGATAAATGACACAGAATATAAGGAAAAAACTTCATAAAACATCACAGTTTTTAAAATGTAGAAAGAAATAGAAAACTGTTTCATAATCTCTTTATGCCTTAGAAACTGATTCTCCCTGAAATACCCATATTTGAATCAATACTCACAAATTTCCCTTATACATTGGTAACACCACATGTAAATTAAACCACCACTTACATTACACCAACGTGTAAATTCAAATTTACATGTCTTGAAACACGATTTCAGGCCTTTGAAGCCGGATTATTAAAATTATTCTTTTATGGGTAATTTTGGGACCGAAACCAAATAACTCCTCTTAATATAAAAATATTTTTATTCAATATAAGTAGGCTATGAACTTCGTGTTGCGACGCATCAGTCCTATGAAATAATTTTCACAAATCGTGGAAGTAAAATACCTACCCATCACTGATACCGGATCGCCGGGATTATAGCCACGTACAAAATTGTGTTTTCAGCAGAGGTAAAAAATAACCTAACTTATGTTCCCATTTCACATGATTATCGATGGTTTTTGGAATTTGTTTTCATAAAATAGAAAAATAAAAGGATTTGCCGTAGTTGAAACATCAATATGGGACATTGGACATTGGAAATTGCCAAAATGGCTTTGTATGTAACTTTTCCAGTAGCTCTGTTCCACTACTTCAATCAGCCCCAGTATTTTGAGGAATGGGTAGTTAATACTAAGAGAGAGATGTACCCACCTGAAGATCCGGTTCAAAAAGAAAAATTCTTGAGTGCTATAAGAGCAATACAGGAAAAGCAACGCAACGAATATGTTGCATCCTTAGAAAAGGAGTGATATTTGGCCAGTTTAGTGTTTATTTGAACCTAGTTTGTATATATTTAATTATTGTGTTACATGTGTTGATTACCTGTTATGTATCAAATGAAAAATAAATGTGTTGAAACATTCTTGTTAGAAATTCCTTCTTATAATAGATGCCAAGTGTTTTTTGAGTTGAAGAGTGGGATGCCTAAAGTGTTTTCAGAGATATACTGAATTGAAAATGATGAAACCAGTTGGTTTAAGTAAATTATGTTAGTCCGTTGGAAGCATGTTAGAACAAAGGCGCAGGTAGACATTTCAATCTTTATATATCACAATAACAACTTTGTACAAATTGGTAGTGATAATGGAACTATTGACAGTTCCTCTATAACATGATCGAGGGAAAAGTTATATGCGAATATTTATTGTTTCAAATTGATTTTTCTATTCCCCAGGATAATTCAAGATACCACATAACCTTTCATTGTGAAAAAGAACAAAGGTCCTACGAAGATCACCTGTGGTATTCATATCTTGATTCTGTAATAAAACATGATAGATGGATAGATAGATAATTTTATTAATTTCCATGAATCATTTACATAATATAAGTCCAAGGGTAGTCATAAAGATAAGATGAATATAAAAATAAATATGAAAGTTTTAATAGTCAGGTATTTACATAAAACATCAAGTAATTGATAGAGCACACATTATACAAATATAAGTCTAGAGTTGGATGCCAACTATTTACAAAACTTGAAATTTGAAAATATAAAATAAAATGTGCATATAAAACATTGGATGTAGTTCTAACTTTGTATATTACAGTCTATATACAAAGTTTCTAATATTCAACTCAATGTATTAGTGAATAAAAGGAGTGATGGAGAAAAAAGTTCTTTAGGTCGGATTTGAAGATTTTTAATTTTTTTGCTAATTTTATGCATTTAGGAAGCAGGTTATAAATGCTAAGGCCGTGACATTTTTCTGTTCAAAAAGTGTTTATGTCCATTGGAAATAAATTACTACATCTTTCTGTCTGTCTAATAATGCTCAGCTCAAACATTTCGAATAGTGAGGTTAGGTGTTCCGGTTGATCTAGTTTGGAATTGAATGAATAATCGAAAGATTATTTTATTTTTCTCTGACATATCTTATCGTTATGGTGTTAGAGTTGAATACATTATTGAAAGACCATTCGAATAAAGTGTCACTCGGCTGAAATTTTTGATATGAGGGTTATGGGAATGGGGTGGCTAATAAGGCTTGGACTTTCATGCAGAAATGTTCCCCCCTGAAAACCAAAATTAATGGGTTTCACGACTGTTTGACCCATTGTACATCCTCCCCCGATGAGTAATCCTCCTACGTCATTGTTCATCCTGTCCTTTCCAGGAAGGTGGACAGAAGACATTTCCTTTATATCGGCAGGTGTAGGCCAAGACTCGCCCAACACACACTCTTTTATTGACGATAACTCTGGACACCCGCATAAGACATGCCTGACAGTTTCATCTACCTGTTCACACATCCTGCATAGAGGTGTGTCCACTAGCAAGTCAAAAATACTACTGTTAAACGTAGGTTTTTCCTGGTCACATGGACGGATCCAGAAGCTTTTCTCGGGGGATTTAACCGGACATGTTACTGCATCATCTTCGAGAGGTGTAACTGATGTTAGGTTACGCTTGTGATGTGTTTAGATGGTGTCGCTTGAGTAAATTGTAGGGACCACAACAAACTTTGAGCTTTATTTGACGAATTAGCATCCCGCCATTCTGCAATAGAAGACAATGCTTCTGCAATTTTTTTATGTTTTCGAGAAACTTGATGACAGAATCATGGCGCTCCACCCAACGTGTTTCACACAAACTAGTAAGTGGTACATTCAGCTCCCTGTGCCTTTTTGCCGATTGATCAAACAAGTTGATGACAGATTTCAATACTCCCACTGCGTTCCTTATAGAACTGATATTGGATGATTGCGAAATTGACAAATTTAAAGCATGGTTGAAGCAAGGAGTTCGAAGTCCGCATTTTGCTTCTCTCAAAAATTCCGAAACGGCGCCCTTTAGGTCAGATATCATCACGCTGGCGCTGTCAGTTCCTATTCCCACACAATTCATTATGTCAAGTCCCATGGAGAAGATAGCTCTCCTTACGATTTCGCCAAGTCGCTGTCCAGTTAACCGTAGTTCCTTACTATCGTTACTTTTATCATGGTTAGAAACTTCTTCATAACAGTCGATGAACCTTATAAAATCTTCCCTGATATTTCCATTATAAAAGTATCGCAAATCAAGGCTCATTTGTTCTATGTCTGTTGTTTCATCAAAAATTTAGCAAAATATTTAAACTGATTAATACGATGAACAATTTTTTGCACAATAGCTTCCCCAATAGCTTGAGTTGTTTTACTAATGTAGGTTGCTCGGCACGATGCGGTTCGCAGATGTTTTTCCAGTATCTTGTCTCCTGCTTCCACCCTAAACTTTAACAGTTCCCTGAAGTTTCCTTGATTCTAGTGGTCAACCTTATCTTTATCGTCCCTTAAATCGATAGGGCCATCGTCACGTCTTCCTCGAAGAGCTAGACCTTGCCTTCCAAGCCATACTATGGATTTAATAATTGGAAGTATTCTTTCTCTGTTTTCCTGAATTTGCTGGATCCTTGTAGTTTCCAACTTATTAATGACGTCATCCTGCGGGTTATGATAATGGTAAAGAAATTGGGAGGCAATTTCTTGGCACTCTTGATGATATTTCAGGTGCTGGTGCCCACTCAAATAGCCGTCTTTCCCTGTCGATTTGTTAAATTTTCTAAGCGGTGTTTTAACTAAAAGTCCTAATGTGGATCCCTTATTATGACCAGCTGTCTCGCCACTAAATATTGCGCAAAACTTGCAGAACAATCCTCTTCCTGTCGGTGAGTAGATGACCCATGGAAATTGTTACAAGTATTTCTTCGATGAATACCTTTTGGTCAACTTCCCCTTTTCTAATTTGTCGGAATATGGCCACTGAAAATGCTTTGAAGGTGTCCAATGATTCTCTAGTAGTTTGCACTTAAGATGATCGGCGATTGATTTCCAAATATAACGCCCCACGTCATTTTCAATTTCATCGATGTCGCAGATGTCGCTCTGGTTGCCAATACTAGTACTGGTAGAAGGCTGTTGCAGTCGTAGCTCGTCCTCTGCTTTTTTTTAGATCACTAGGCGAAATACTGTCTACGTTCTTATCTGCAAAAGAAAGGCAAACTATATAAAAGTAACTGCATCAGCCCACCCTACGCACATGCTATTTGTATGCCTATTTTGATATGTACCCGCTTACCCAATTCAGGGTTCAAAGTCTCTCGTTGTATGTCAAATAGAAAGTGCACTAGATAATTGTTTGTTTTACTTACCCAAAGTGGATAAAGAATCATTCGATTTACTGCGTGTAGTGATGATGAAGTCCATCAAATTAGTTTGTTTCGTTTCATTTCATCCCAAAAAACTAGGTAATTCACAATCCACAAAAAAGATAAATCAGTATAACGCAAGCGAAGGCGAAGTCAAAATCCAATACTATAGATGCAATTCGATGAGAAAAATCCAAATCATCTGCATTCAAAATATCAAAAAATGTATATTGGTCACACCGAACACAATCAATGCTAAAAGTCCACTAACTACTGATGATTCTATTTCAACACTAAATAGGTTGGTGCTGGTGGAGGAGGGATGAGGGTGTGGCTTTACGCATACGGTTTTATACCTGTTTACCTGTCTACGAAACAACATACGACAAATTAATTAATTATTTTAGGGTATGTTGGGTCGTTGGGTGGTGAACGAGCGATGTCACGGGGGGGGGCGATTGCCCCCCCTCTGGATCCGTCCTTGGGCGTTAGGTTCGGTGACCTGGCCAGCCAGCGGTTGGGTCCTTGGTTGGCTATCCAACTATTACCAAAATTTTCAGCTAAAAAATTGATGAGCACAAGTACCTGACAGGTGAACCAAAATATGTGCAATATATAAGTTGAAATAACCTTTTTCCTGTAAAGTTGAAAATTTATATATTTGTTTGTCTGAGCTATTTAAAGTAAGTAGGTACAATGACAGGCGATTCTAGCTAGCATAGGTCCTTGACAGGTGAGGAGAAAGATGCTATAGAGATGAATTATGTAAGAGTAGCGATTAAGGGTAAAATTATGTATTTTATTAGTTATGATAAAATATACAAGTTTTTAAATTAATCTTCATCTGATATGTCATCATTACTTTCTTCATTAAAATATGATCCTTCATTACTGATTTAATCATCTAAAATGAAACGGTTTCAATACATTAATAATAACATTAATAATACATTACGGATCTTGCGTTCAACTATATAGAATTCCATACATATATTTTTTATGACATGAAAAAGTTGTGTTTAATGTGTTCTTAGCTTCACTTGACTTATTATCATCAGTCTCAGTAGGCTGTAATAATATTTCGTAGATAGAATATAGTGATAGATAGAACTTATTGAAATTTGTAAAAATTATGCCAAGGTCCATAAAGATTTAGATGACTTCAGTTTATTTTGTTATTTCAAAGCATATCAAAATGGAAATTAAGACACTTGGAAATTTACAAATGCCCCATAATAGTTTCGTAATGTATATTTTTTCAACTTGGAAGTTGTTTTCCAACATTTTGAAAAACTTTCCTCTTATCGAATAATCTTAAAAATATTGTATTTTAATTGGCAAAAATTGATTTTGAATACCCTTTTGAACATTTCCGTACACTTTTTTCACCAACCTGTTTGATCGTATTTTACTCCTTAAAATATGCTAATAGAAATTTCAAAAATATCAGTTCCAAATCTAGCAAGAGGAAAAAGACAATCAATTATTTGGCGACATCAGTGAGTATTTCATTTTGTCACTCACAAAGTGTTTGTGTTGAGTATTTTTTGTTTTTTTTTTACTTTACATTTTATTTCATATTATATACCCCCTAAATAATTTTTTATAATTATATTGTGTATTACTTATTTCCAATATTGAAGTCAAGATCCATTAATAAAATGTGTCTAGTTCTGCTCCAGAAGTGTCTATGCCTTTCATTTACCCTCCCCCACAAAACAGAAATATTCAAAGATTTGTCTGAATAAAAATTTGAATATTTTCGGAATGTATTCCCAGAAGTTTTTCCAGAATATATAGAACCATAGACGGTTCTGAACTTTTTTGTACGTATTGGGCAAAGCCGACCCTCAGTTTTATACCAGAATGTCATTATCAAGGTCCCTGAAAACACCGAATTAAGATCAAATGCGCCGCTTTGAACTTCGAATCCTGATTGTTTACTATTCTGTGCTTGCACCATTGAGTTCACGCCTCTTACTCGCACTCCTATAGCATCTTTCCCCTCACCTATCATGGACCTATGCTAGCCAGAACCGCCTGTCATTGTACCTACTTCAAATAGCTTGGTCAATCACATAAATTTCAACGTTTCAGGAAAAAGTTTTTTTTTAACTTATATATTGCACACATTTCGGTTCACCTGTCGGGTACTTTGTCATTTTTTGTCAAATTTACTTCTGATGAACAAAATTGTATAAAAATTTCAAGTTTACAACCACAAGTTTTTCGAAAATACGCATTTTCGAAAAACATTCTGTAACTCGGAAACGATGATAGATATCAATATGCGGTTTTCATCATTAAGTCTGTCATAAAATTTGACCAGGCATTTTCAACCGCTACAATTCTTATACTTGAGCACAACAAAATCCTTATTCTATTGTGGAGCCGAGAAGTCGAGGAAGATTTGGATTTAGTGTGTGGGCAGGTGTTTTCAGGGGTATAATTATCGGCTCGTTCATTTATAATGGCACTTTCACATCTCAGAGGTAAAGTGTGATTTTTTTAATAATAATAATATCATTTATTGCCCAACAAGTAACACCCAATTACAGGACATAATTAAATACATTAGTACTGATCATAGATAAAATAAATTAACAAATCATGTTCATTCTTGACATGGTATATGAATATAATATAACAATGATATAAAATTTCGAATAGAAAACAATAGAAATAAAACTAAAACAAAAGAAAAAAGTGATAGTATAACTATTCATTGCAATACTTCGTAAGAGTGGTTATAACCGACTCTTTCACAACACAAAAAAAAACAGTTTTGATATTGTTCATTCCGTTAACCAGCTGACGAACGTCAACCCTCAGAAGTCGAAACTTGTGCGAGCAATGGATTAACGAGGCCTTACCTTTTAACGTGCGA
>WOGR01003939.1:0-15274 GCA_015342045.1 Leptinotarsa lineolata | reverse complement strand
TCAAGGGAACAAAACCAGCAACGAATCGACGATTCAGAGAGCTGTTTATCGTTATTTACTCGCAATAAAAAGGATTTCCTGCCTCGATACGTAACCGTGGATGAAACATGGATACATTTCACTCCGGAGTCGAATCGGCAATCATCTGAATGGCGCATGCCAGCTGTCTGCTGGCAAAGTCATGGCATCTGTTTTTTGGGATACACATGCTTGATTTTCATTGACTACCTGGACAAAGGTAAATCGATCAACAGTGATTGTTATATTGACTTGTTGGTACGTTTGAAGGAGGAGATCGCAGCAAAACAACCGCACCTGAAGAAGAAAAAATCCTTTTTCACCAAGACAATGCACCATGCCACAATGGCAATATTCAACGAGTTGGGCTTTAGCCCCCAGCGACTACTGGCTCTTTACTGATCTCACAATGCTTCAGGGAAAAAAATTTGGCTCGAATGAGGAGGTCGTTGCCGAAACTGAAGCCTATTTTGAAGCAAAGGATAAATCCTTCTATAAACTTGGTACAGAAATGTTAGAAAGGCGTTGGAAAGATTGTATGACTCTAAATGGAGATTATATTGATGAATGAAAATGATTTTTGAGAAAAAATTTTGTTTTCGTTGTTAGTCTCGGGACTTATTGAACGAAGTTCATAACATGGGCGAATTGAAATCAAAATAAATGTGGGTAAGGCTTACTAATGGCACTCTTACTTTATTGCGCTATATTATTTTTACCTAATTGACTTTGTCATGACTCTTCAGCGTGGACGGAAATAATCCTTCCATTTCAACTTTTGAACATTGGTTTGAAACATTCACATATTTAAATTTGATAGATGCCTAGACCTGAGGTTAGAGACGTATTTTCGGCGAATGTACTCTTTCTGATGCACTTTTTCGGTCAATTGATTAATAGAATATCGGTGTATACTTTGTCGTTTTTACAGGTGCAAATTCTGCCACCCCCAGGACAAATCTCGAGAGGTACGATTCTGCATTCGACCCGTTCAGGCACCAAATGTCTGCTGCTACGGCTCCCATCTCTTTGAATAACAACAGTTTCGGTTTGGGTACGGGACAACAAATGGCTGTGCTCAGTAAAAGTCCCACCCCCGCAGAACTGGGCAGCAGCAAAGACACCAAAAACGTCGAAATAGCCGAGGTTATAGTCGGTGCAATTTTAGGTGAGAATCTGCTAGTGCTAAAGCCTGAGACACCAATAGAACATGGATTTAATAACTTTTTTATGAAGCTGTCTTTTCGTCTTCTTTGTCTATAAATGTCATAATTAGTCGAGTCACCCTAAGAATAATCATCAAAAGTCAAATATTGAAAGAAATTACTAAGGAAATGTCATTAAAAATATCAGGTTCTACTCTAGGGCAGCTTCTAGTTCATTCATGTCGCTCTCACAGATTATAAGTTATTTTCGGGTTGATTAGCCTTTGGATGTAGATTTTTGGACAGAAGTTTCGACTGCGTTGTGATTGCGATGCGGCAATGGCCGAAATGATCTATCTTGCTGCGATATGCAAGGTGAATCGAAGTGATCACCTTTTTCCGTATCGCAGCACTTGCAGGTTTACCTTCTGACCATCCGACTACCGCTAATAAACCGAAAAAAAAGCAAATAATCTGTTAGACACCGGCCCTGAAAGCCTAAACACCACATTGTCGTTCTTGGTGCAGCTCATTTGTCTTCAACTCCGATTTATTTTTTTTACATATTTTGGAAGTTTTACATAGCATACTTTTATCCAAAGATTTCGATGAGAGGTTATAGCCTGCAGTGTTTATTGTGCACAGCAATGAAAATAAATGGTTCAGAATCAACACATTTTGAATATTTGGTTCTTTACTTATTGAAATAATGTATTGTCAAATAATTTTTCAAAAATCAGGTGATATCTATTGTTTTCATTCATGCTATTATCAGAGCCGCAATCGAAATGTAATAATTCATCTGATGATCGGAAAATTATCAAAATTCTTGATAAAATGGGGGAGAATTGAAATTCTCAGTACTGAGTAAAAATGGCAAAGTAAAAAATTTCCTCAAGTTAAGAATGGCCTTGGTTAGACGACACCGTTAATATTCCTCTATTGGTTCGATATTAATTACATACCCTGTATATGTTGTCTATTGGTGACATTCTATATAAATATATACTAACCATATCATACCAGGTTCAAAACTAGGAGTAATATTTTATTTCTGACATCAAACAAACTGTACTACTATTGAATGCTCGAGGCAATTGTAGTACTATTCTCAATTTTTTGCCCCTGGTCTGACGTTTCCAATCATCGGTCCTTACATATTATTGAAGAAGAGGAACATCGAAAACGGCAAATTATAACAATATGAGAAGAAGAATCGATTTGGACACTAGACTAGAACTAATGACAGTTTTGATAAATGACTTGATTTTTGTTTACAATGTTTTTGGAAATTTGAATGTCTGGATCAAAATCAGA
Source organism: Leptinotarsa lineolata (assembly GCA_015342045.1). Classification (NCBI taxonomy): domain Eukaryota; kingdom Metazoa; phylum Arthropoda; class Insecta; order Coleoptera; family Chrysomelidae; genus Leptinotarsa; species Leptinotarsa lineolata. The sequence continues at coordinate 12,794 of WOGR01003939.1, read as the reverse complement.
ATTGTTTTTCATTTTTAAATAAAGATGGAGAAGTAGGTATTTTGTAAAATTTTGCACTCTGGCAACTTTTCTGAATGAGCAAATTTATTTCTCGTAGATATCTTACCAACATTTCAAAAGCTAGCCCTTCCCAAGAGTCTCAAACTGCAAATATTGTTACTGTAGGTAAAACTGATGAAATCTCGAATGAGTATGAAAATAGTGATTTTATGGAAGATAGTGGTAATGAGATTACGAATAAGGTAGATTATAAAGGTGAGAAAACTCACAACAGTGACAAGAAAAATTATGAGGAGTATGGAGAAATTAGTAACTGTGATACTAATATATTTGAAAGGCCATGTGTTATTTTTAACATATTGATGTTCCGAATAAATTTTGAAAGAACGAGTTTTCAATTCAAAATTAGGTAATTTGAATTACCCGCCTCACAAGGTCAATTTTTATATGATGTCATTGGGTTAATGACGTAGCAAAAGCTACAACCTAAAAAAATATAATCTAGTACCTAACGTCTGAAACTGGTACGAAAAATAGTTCATTTCTAGTACAATAAATTTAAAGCCAGGAACATATATCGTCATAATACATCACACACAATATCTCAAAACTGAAAAACATGATCACCGATTGAAGCCACAAGTCTTTTTCTATAGAGAATAGAGAGTGCAGATATAGCATTTATAATCCTTTATACAGCCGGTTTGGTAAAGTTTTATTATCTTTCAGGTCCAGGTGGACGTTCTCTTGTTGAAATCCAGCAGATAAGCGGTGCCAACATCCAAATATCAAAAAAAGGTATTTTCGCTCCCGGCACCCGTAACCGTATCGTTACCATCACGGGCAACCCACAAGCCATCACGACTGCGCATTACCTTATTGAGCAACGCATCAGCGAGGAAGAGATGAAAAGAGCCCGGAACAACGGCCTCGGAACTCTGGCGATGCAGTGATTGACCACGACGAAAAAATCGCGAACCTAACCTCAAAAAATCAAGTACATGTTGGATTGGATTCTATAATTCTTGCCCAGAGGGGTTGTTGTATTTCTGACGCAATCCCGAAAGTGGGATGAAATTTTATCAGTAACCTTCGTGGGATGTGTTTTTCTAAATTGCTTAGAATGTAGGCATTTTTGTGACTTGCTGTGCATTCAGTGTCTTTATGTTAAAGCCGTATAGGACCGGAATCCTCCTTGCTGCGTTTCTAATCAGTCGAAACATTCATTTTATTGCGGATACAATGCCGTTGTACATTTGTGGTTGCATACTTTTATTGTTGTTACAGAGTACTGGTGGGAACGCTAGGATCGAGAAGATTCCTTTTATCTGTGTTGTTTATTTTTGTTGAGAACTGTACCCTGTACAGTATAATATTGTTTTTTATAGTCATTTTGTCTTGTGATTGTGAAATACAAATTATTGTTTTTTAAATCATAGTTTTGGGTGTTTTAGGTATAAGGGTAAATTTTATTGATTTTTTTTTGTTATTGGCTAAGAAGGACCAATCCGAGCGAATTGTATTTCGAAAGCTAACAAAAGAGATTTATATTTGTTGGATTTTATCGAGAACTTATAAACATATGTTTTCGGATGAGTTGTTACGGAGCGATCTGATTTTTAAGGTTAGATTTAGGAAATCTAAATCGAAATTGTGATGAAACCATTCATTGTCACTTCCGGTGTCTGTACCGATCATATATTTCCCATTGTTCATTTCGCCTAGGAATTTTATATAGGGCAATTCATTTTTATCACTCGAGCAGTTGATTCTAACATTCAATCATACTACTAATTGTAGCCTATTTAAGAGCAATTTTATTCTTGTATATTTAGTGAGTATTTTTAGTCGCAGCAATCTGGAGAGGTGTATATTTTTTTGGTGATTTTTTTTTCAGTATGTTTACGTGATATAGCAGAAACCACCATGGAAAATTTTGCAAAATGAAGGCGAAACTAAGAGAGCTTCGTCAATTATTACGGTTGTAACAGAATTCAAATTGTATGGACAAGAGATGCAGTTATATATTCATTTCCGTATAAAAAGTGAGCTGATTTGAAAAAATACTGGAATATCGAGTAGGGCTGTCTTTTTTGCTGAATAGTAGAGAATAATAATGTTTTAAAGGGTAGTTTGCAAGGGAATGGCGCGTTGTGCTTGGTTACAACTCACCCCTAATTATGAATGTGATCAAAGTGGTTCCACGTTGGGCCCCATATTTTAACGTCAAATCTTGACGAATACTGTAGTACAATTCCATAATAGTAATAGCAAGAGTAAGATTTAATCTTCCTCTTGAAGATGATAACTTGGTGATTGAAACACGTGTCGAGGTGTTAAAAATAACGATTTGGTGTAGAGATAGATTTCCAGTAAGATTCATACAAAATCAAATTGAAACAACCACCCGGTCTAGGTTCGATGATAGTATTCTCACATAGGCAATTAATGATATTTTTGTAACATTCAGGTATATAGTTGAGATCACTATCACTTGGTCTGAGTTTACGGCTTCAAAATTATTTTTTTCTTTATGTAAATTGGTCGGAAGTTATCGGTCAGAATTCATGCAAGACTGGTTGATGATCTCAGATTATTTCATCACGAAATTAGTTTGTTTCTTGTATAACTTTATCTGCGAAAGGTTTTGCAAGACTCAACATTTATATCAGCCGTATTAGCGTTTATCGCTTTGTCTTGAAATAAATAAACTATTACTCTTGTTCAATTATACCTATAATTTATGTATTTGAATGCATTCGAATCTATGATGATTGTTATATTCAGACAAAATGAATTCTGTTAGTAAAAATGACTGGTTTCAAAAAATCTAGACATTCCTCCACTCACTAAATTTGACAATTTCATGGTGGTTTTCTCTTTCTCAGGTTGATTTCAAAGATTGCTGAATTTACGTTAGATTTTTAACATAAGTAGATAATTTGTGATTGGTAATTATCTGAGAAGGTAAATATATCGACTTGATTCAGGTGAGAATTGGAGTGGATCAACGCAAATTCAGCTGGAAGGAGTACATGTAGATGCCTTTCGGGTTGACCAGTGCCCCTGCTGCACTGATTTATTCATAGGCGATAAATTAACCTTCTCGTTAGTTGAATTTTCCGAATTGTGTACCTGCGACAAACCTCAAGATATATGTATATTTGAAGATTTAATAATATTTGGCGGGCCAAATATTGAGAGAAATGATGAGAAAAAGTCTATAAGCATGTTACCAATCATGAAGCTTTATTTTATGGGACAACAAATGGGCATGACATAATGTACATAGTCATAGCAGATTAGTCATCTATTTCACTTCTAACACTGTTACATCCTTTTCATTCTAGATCTTTATTATATATAATATAAAATATGCAGAGGTAAATGTGACTCAAATCATATATTGTTGTTATAGCATGTTGTTGATATTGTTAATGTTTGGACACATTTCACCGAAAACGTTTTAACTGAGCTGTGAGGCGATCGATTCTCAGAAACTGATGTGCACTATTTTTCTTCCGAAGGTTTCGTCCCTAAACAATTCAGAAGCAATAATCGGCAAGTTTACAGAAGTATCAGCGGGGTGTTAGTAGACGGAAATAATTGGAAGTTGCCTGTTTCACCTGGGCTCGATAACGTTCATAAAAGTTTTTGACTTTCTGTAAATTTACGGATTCATTGCTTCTGTGGTTGTTCTGTTGAAGTGTCGATTCTTGATACCGGCAAGTTGAAAAATTTAGGTGATATATACACAATTCATAGTTTAATCGTCTAAATGTTTGTGATCGCCATATATTCATGAGAAACCTATATTGAAATATTACTTGTAATCACTATCGTATTTTATGGAAACAAGTCCTAAGAGAAAGTTATGATATTTAATGTTGAATATATTTCTATATTAAGGAATTATGCTTTACACATCAAAAAGGATCTGGCTACTTTTAACGAATGTCTGAGGTAGTTGAAATTGCAATGTCGATGAAAAGCAGGTAGATCCCTCCACATTTCATGAATTGAAAAATACTGTTGCTGTGATAATCACATCTGTTAAGTCGTCCTGTCACATTTTATCCATGAATTATTTACGTTTGTTGAGAATTTGGTTTTACTAAGAAACTTTTTCTTGGAGATTTATTCGAGAGAAGTACACTCGTAATGGTATGCGTGTTTGAAGTGAGCCCATTTCTCTGAATTGTTTGTTGATGAAGATGATACTGAATCAGGTACAAAATAGCGGATAATAATGAACATAAAAGAAGTACCCCACGTTGGGCGCCACAGTGCGATGAGAACCCACATCAAAATCGTATGAATTCGTCATATGCCAGATCTTATTCAATCTATGGTGACAATGTAGAAAATTATCCCGACTGTGAGTGTATATGATGTTATATATTCTACAGCTATTTGTGAGACTTCTTCTCACTAGTGGCTTTTCCAAAAATTAACTTTTTTTGTCTTTATTCAGTATTATAACTCATTTTTTTTACAAAATTTTTGTTGCATTCCCAACCATACATATGGAAACGAAACTGTAAAAAAATTGAAACACCTGACAATTTTTTGTGTGTTAATAGAAATACCCACAACCAAAATTCTGAGGTATGATTCGATTTTTATTCTAATTTGAAGAATGAATTTATATAGTATTTTTCAACCCAAACCGCATGAAATAAGAACATTATGATGAACAAAAAAACTTCAATACAGCGTTTCCTGCGAAATATAAGGATTGGAAAGCGATAAAGATCTTGATATTGAATGCGTTTGAATATTTTTGTTATGATATTATGTTGTTTCCATCTCCATCAAACACTTTTAATTTCATTTTAAGAGAAAATGGGTATCACTTGTACAAAGAAGAAGAGTCGGTGTTGAATAATTCTAAACTAATATAAAAGGCCTATATCTATATGTTTCAGCCTGGTAATATATTTGATTGTTGGATGTTGGGCAAAATGAAGGCAATCTTTGCGGTTGCATCTAAGCGAAAAGATTTGATGTTCCGTCTATTGAATTTTCACACGAACGATCTCATATATAGGTTTGGACAATCATTTTAAGAATATCATACTCTAGTACAAGCAAGAAAATTTAAGCCTCGACAAATTTCCAACACTCCTTGAGAAGAGATGTTTCTTTGTGAAATATCAAAATTGTTTTCCGCGGTTTTTTTTTGGTTTATAGTCTTTGGAAGGTTGTGAACCCAAAAAACGGTAGAAAGAATATCAAAATTGTTATTTTAAATAATATGGTTATATTTTTTGAAAACTTCTTTTTTTAATTAGATTTTGTAATAATTTTTCATCAATTTTACTAGGACATTGAGATACTAAAAGATGATTTCTCAACTAATTTTGCATGAAAGATGCTGCTTCGTTCCTTTCTATTTTTTGTAATGAGGTTTATGAAACATTCACAAATGTGTCATAGAGTTCCCTCAACCAGAAACTACATAAGTAACCGTTTGTTTGTCATGGAATTTCACTCTATAAAGAAAAATAGGAAACTGATGTTTTGAAAGTTGATATTAACATATCTATGGTAAAAAATAAATTCATTTTTGTCCAACTCTATGTATTAGAAACGAATATGATGGTTACCAGTTTTTGCACATTTCGATTCACCTTCAGTTGATTCAATTTTTTTTACTGGACTATTCAAATTCAATCCCTACGACGTCAACTTGGACAACTCTAGAAAATCGAGACTTTCTCATATAAAAAATTACAAAAGAGGTAACCACATTTTAGGTTAATGTTTCAAATTTTATTTGATGCATTGATACAGTTTTCCAAAAAAAAACGTTTGTACTCAGTGGTGGTTTTATTTGAATATTTCAGAATTTAAAAGTTTTCAACAGTTTGACTTTTGGAACTATTGGTGTATTTGTGTCAATTTGTTTTTCGTAAGTGGTTTATTTCAGACTTGCACACGTTTCAACATACCATATTTTGCCGAATGGAATCCATTTTCCTTGGAGTTCTTTCGTTTAGTAGCGATTAAATCTGAGAAAATGTTGATACCTTCGCGGGGTAATTAGTTATTTTTCTATTATTTTATCATCTTTAGTTGAGAGTTGAAGGAGTAGATAGTTCGGTATATAATTGTTATAAACACATTAAATTTCAATAAATTCATAGTGCCATTTTACGTATTTATTCATGCTACCTCATTTTCATCACCCATTTCCATTTTCCATGCTCTTCAGTGGTTTTGAATGAAGATACCAAATGGTTGTATATACTTATTTTTACCACATTGGTAATATTCAGTGCTTTCCTTTCTGCTGTCATTTCGTTTTTGGTATCTATGCATTTGAACTCACTTATCGCGTCACTCCACACAATAGGAAAAAATCTTTGAATCTGAATTTAGTTATAAATCTTTTCCTAAGGAAAAAGAAATTGTTACTTGTTAAGTTTTTGTATGGAATGAGAATTTTATTAAATTTTTATTTTCTTAAAAAAGAATAATGATTGAATCTCCCTAGATAAAAGTGTTTTATTTCTCTTGATCGTTTCCAAATTTTTAAACCAAAAATTATTTAGAAAGACTAGCGAAGAAATGAAACTAACATCCGACCCCTCTAATAAAATTATACTCTTAATATGTTTTGTGTCCGAGTAATACTTGACCGAAAAATTTTTCTTTTTGATCACCATCAAAGATTTCACTTGAAATAATACATAAACTTGTGTAAGCAAAAGGTTAACGAATATCGATAAATTTCGATGACTTCGACTTAATTACGAAAAATCAAAATATAAAATTTCAATATCAAACCAAGAATGTAGTCTGACTGCATCTGCTCTTTTAATCAAAGCCAAACCTAAACTTCAAATTTACACCAAAAACATTTCCAGGTTTCTATATAACATGTATTTCCATCGTATGGATGATCTATATACAAAGATTGTAATGGTTTATATACAAAGGTATTATCTTTGTATCTATATACAAAGGTATTATGCTAGCTAGCGTAAATTGAAAAAGTTTTTCTTCATATATTTTTTGATTATATCATAGTATGAAGATAATCTTTATACAATGATTAGATCAATCAATAACTACTTTTTTCATCAATATATTTTTTCAATGTGTGAACAGGCGCCATCTTTTATGGCAAGGCGAAAGTATAATTGTGTTATATCAAAGAGAAATAAGACATCTGTTAAAGTATTTTTGACTGTAGCTACTTTCAACAAGATGCTGCTTGAAATTGAATTTTGTTCCATATTTCAAAAAGTTCTTTTGCATCCTAGCATGTCTAAGAATCAATTACGAAAATTAGACAAGTTTTATAAAGAGATAAGGAGGAAAATATTGCAGATGATGAAATTAAAGAACGTATTTCAAACAAAAAATGAAATAAGGAACTTGGATAGGAAGAACAAGGAGATAGAGAAGATATTTTGAATGGAAAAATTATAAAGGAACAGAATAGCGATCAGTGAAAATAGGACATTTGAAAACCATTTCAAATAGAGTAGAAAATTTGGAAAATGGGCAAAAATAAAATCAGTGTGCAACATATGGGGTTAATTTGTAGAAGAAATAGATATGACATAACACAAATGACTCATTTGAAAAACATTTAATATATTAACAACCTCTGAACAAAAACCCAAAGAAACGTCAAAGAGAAAGAAAATGCAAAAAAATACGAATTCGCAGCCATGAAGAAAAAATACGATAGAATATATAGGTATATCGATAAAACCCACAAAGTGCAGAATACTTGCCTACAAAGTAGTAGATGAAAAGACAAAGATTATCTGTCAAAGATAATGGAAAATGAAGAAGGAAAGAAAATAGAGATGAAGGGAAGCATCAAACCAAATACAGATATTTTCCAGAAAAAACCGGGATGTGACAGAAATTGAAAATGAAAAAATGAATGCATTAAGAAGGCATTAAATTTACAAGCCTTTCTTATAGTGATATATCCAGTATGGAATAAAAAAAAATGAATTTAACCACTTCCTGTCCAAAGTTTTTATTTTATAACTGGTATTTTGTTTTTGTGAAAAATTTTTTCAACATATAATCATGATTTTGGTTTATGTAATTCACTATATTCTATAAAACATAGTAAATTACAAATAATTTTCAAATCTCTGGAAGTAATACAAATTATAATGGAATTAGTTGACATTTTGATTTTTGAAAGTTTGTATGGTTTTTGTTCGCAATTATCGCAATAAACTGCTGTAGCTGCTGCTACAGCACAATTATTGCCTGAAACGTTCATGACTAGTTCTGGAAATGAGTGGATATGAAGAAATGCAGAACTATTATAGAGAATGTAATTTTTGGCTTATTTGGTGCAAAAATCTGAAACTGTCAAGTCCTCTACTATGAAGTATGTTGGAAAGTAACATTTTAGTAAAGAAATATGTAATTGTAAACTTTTTAGGATGCCCTTTATTACACTTCAGGTTGTCTATTGATTTATATAGTCTTGTTTATTTTTCAAATTGTGGAAAATTATACACCCAAAAAAAGTTAGGAGCATTAAAATATATCTATTTTTTTATTTCATTCGTTAACATTCAACAAAAAAAGCATTCGTATTCGAAAAACTTAATTGTAGGTAAGTAGGTACTTTGAATTGAAAATGCGCCTAGACACTCATTTTTAAACATCAGTGTGATTTCTCGTTAATTCATTAGTGAACTTAAAGTAGCTAATAATATTTTTGAATATATTAGTTAATAAGTTAATAAGTTAAGAAGAATCCACTGTATTTACTAAAAATCGATTGAACTAAGCAGAGCACCTATAGTAAGTGAATATTAGGCAAATAAAAATTCTCACATGTGCAGGTCAAAAGGGCACGCGTATGCATATATCTATCAGATGCAAAAAACGCGAAAAAGTCGTTTGATGCTGAATTTGAAAAGAAACCAGTTTTGCATGGTAGTTGAAACCCGTATAGTTTGCATAACGCCAAACTGTCAACATTTGCAAATTTAAAGTCCACCGGCGTTGCCAGTTTTGAAAATTTGCTTTAGATCTGCTAATTTCTGGTATGTATTTGATTTCCGATCTGTTTTTCCGTTAATCAGCTGTCGCCCCCATGCGAACGACAACTCTCAGAAGTTGAGAAACTTGTGCCAGCTAAGGACTAACGAGGCCTTACCTTTTAACGTGTGATTGCAAATACGAACGATTTCGATTATACTTATGAAAATATTTTGGTTTAAAGAGTTGGGAATATTCTGCGGATTCGATTATTACTATTCAGAGTTGATATCATTCATTACATACAGCATTTCAATTGTGAATGTAAATCTTTCAGAAAACAAGTTAATGGGGTTTCAAAGGTACTTGAGCAGTGTCATCATTCCAATTCTCATTATTTCAACCCAAATGAAACTGGATTTATTGAAAAAATCTAAATATTATATTCACCTCAATATAAAGCTTTAGCAAAAATAAGGTACTTTAGTGTTTACACTGATGATGAATACACTGATACACTCAAAAAAATGTCTGCTATTATTGGAGTACTGCTCAAAATGCCCTGAATTGAAACAAGAAGTAGCACAATTTTCATTGGATTCAAACATTTTCGGAAGAAATATTCAATACGTGGGGGCTACCTTCAACAAATTATCAACTGTTCACAAGAAGCATTAAAAGTTCTGAATCGTCTTCTTTATGACACTGTCAGCGGCCATGCTTGGATTTGCAACTAACCGCCTTTAGGAGCCTCCTTTATCATTGATATTGTGGATTAAGTCTTCACTCGATCCCATAGGTGGCGCCCTCGCAAGAGGAAATGTCGCATTTTCATATGATTATTATGCATAAATGAATAATAGCTATTTATGATATGAGTGTTGAAAGTAAGGTTTCATTTTGTGAGTGAAAAAGTTTGCGAAACGAAAGTAGCGAGTTGAGCAATTTCACGAACAAAATAAAACTTACTTTTAACACAAATATCATACAATGTTTTTTGTACAACTGTCCTGTTTCCATAATAAAATAGATAAATTTAATATTTCTATGAAAACACATTTTGACATCTTTTGTCAGGTAACTATTTTCATGTTATTGCATTTGCTGTGAAGTGGCCGTGTCAGGTGACGCCAAATCACCTTGTTACCAACAAACAGTACTGTTTACAGCTCACATGTTTTATTTAAATTCACAAATAAAGTTCTTGCTGGTCTTGCATAATGACGAACAATAGTGAGGAATTGTGTGTTCCTGACGATATTGAAGAGGCTGCAAAAAGAGCTTCAATTGAATTGTTCCCAAAAAAATCGCTTCTTTCTAAACATCATCTTTTAATACTCTTGACAACCATTAAAAATGTCACTTTCAATGACAGTTGTACAAAAATCACTTTTTTGTTTACTGATTATCGACTGTTATCTTCCCACTTTCAAAGTGTTACGAATTTTGGAAATTCATATTTTACCATTATATACATTCATAAATACATGAATACCTGTGTGATTGCTGTTTATACCACAGTCATGATAGTGAGTTTAATTAGTGGTGCATGTAAAGTTATGTTTTTGAGGAAAAATATCTAATTTTCATGAAATAACCAAACCTTCATCAGAAATAATTATCTTTCAATATGTATTCACTTGTCTTTGAATTGTCGAACCAAAATTTATGCATTTATTTTTTTTGTACTTAGATTTTGATTACACATAACTACTGTTTTCAATGATTTCATAAACTACACCTTAGGATTTGATCTCCACAAACAATGGCAACAGTGTACATTTCTCTCCTCTGATTCTGTGGCTCTGCTTCTAAGACATAATTCGCGCAATCGTCAGTTCAATGGAGTCTGCGGGGAAATGTAGAAGTATTATTGAATATTTGAGGTTATTTTAAATGAACTGAGATTTTCGAAATCTGCTTATTGATGAGTTGTTATATTTTGTGAACGAACTATATATGGTTGTAAATCAACGAACATGACGTCCTTATTAGGAAAGGTGAGATGATACAATAATCTTATCAACTAATTTTTCTTCAATTATTTTTATTTATTCAGGCAATATCATAAAGGTGATAAAGGTCTTGTATTTAATCCAAAGATTTTTTTCATATAGGTGATAAGATTGCCATTAGGGTATCAAAAATATTTTCATTTGAATGAAATATCAATTTTTTCCAAAATAGGTATTTCAATTACTACCTAATATCTACATACCAAGAGCATGAAGATAAATAAATAAACAATTCTAAACCAAGGAATCAAATTTTGAAACGTTTTTTGATATAATTATTAGAATATACTTACTCATTTTATGCCTAATCCTTAGTTTCCCTTTGTAAAGTTATTTTACACTGCTCTATATTCTGCTATATATGTATTTTCTCAAGGAAGCAGGGTGTCTGATGGGCGCCAGATTTTTTATTGAAAGAAAATATGCCTGAAGGAAATTTTCGACAGTTTTTAATTGGTCTCCTTCATTTAGTGATTTTCCTATGAATGTTAATCTTGTTTTCATCATGAAACAGGTTTCAACTAATTAAAATAAATCATCCATTTGAATAAGGAATCCAGTTGTGAATGTAAGTGAATGCCAAGGTCAAAATATACCGTGTGTGGCGAATAAATTCTGTATTCTGATTTACTCAGTACATTTTTATAATCAAAAGTACAATCTATGGGACAGATAATGATAATAGTATAGAATCGAAAATATACAGTTATTTCAAATAATGCATATAATTGTAAAAATGAATAAACAACATAATGCATGAAAGCTGATGCTATCATCTTATTTGTGGTGACAATGTTTTGATGTGATACTGAAGAATCAAAAGCCAGTCAATATTAAAAACGAGATAAAAAGTTCGATTATAGATATGCCAGTTCACCTAGATTAAAATTTGTCAGTCACAGAATAACTATAGAAAATAGCAGTAAACCAAAATTCAAAAAATATGGTGTAAAAAAATAACCAATTTAATTTTTGGAAATAATATTATGTTTGAAGATGATTGACAATTTTTCGTGGTGAATTTCATCAGTTCGAACTTCCATTGTCTAATATTATATAAAATGATTTGAAATCCGTGAAATAACCAAATACGATTGAAAATTAAAAATAGCTGAAACTAACAAATATATTAAGCAAAGAAACCCTGAATTGGATTAACAGTGAAATAAAATATGTGTTAAAAAAATTGAACAATTAAAAAAAAGTCAAATTGAAAACTTAGCGATTTCAAGCCGCGTTCCTTCACGACGTTTCGATTGTTAGTATACACAATTGTCTCCGGGTGATGACTGAGACTCATTCCTCCGAGAGATGATTATTTATGGGTCTTTTGAGTACTTTCCCTTATCCCCTCACTTAACTCCCCTTCACCGGTTTAGCGGGAGATGGGTTTCCATTGTTGCGTATCTCTACGCTGCCTTGGCTGAATACGTTGCTGAACAGCAAATATGCGGCTTCTTTGAATTTCCTCGTAAACCAGTGTTCCTCCTTGTGTATGATCTCAGTTTGGGACCACCCGATGTTATGTTGATGAGTCCAAACATGCTCTGCTATTCCTGATTTGCTGGTTTCCCCTCGCTGTATATGTTTTTTTTGCTCGGCAATGCGGACTTTCAATGGCCTCTTGGTTTCACCAATATAGGATTTTTCGCACTCACAGGGTATCCGGTAAATGCAATTCTTGAAATCGCTGGCCCCGTTTGGTGGCCTGGTTTTCGTAAGGCTGCTACGGATAGTGTTTCCGGATCTGAAGCAGGTTCTGATGTACTTGGACCCAATTCTTCTTACCCTTCCCGATAATCATCT
>WOGR01003938.1:0-15277 GCA_015342045.1 Leptinotarsa lineolata | reverse complement strand
AAGTTTTTTTTTCCGGCTTGAGAATAATAACAGGGGCTGTCAGCAGCTGATCTGATCTCCGGCCTTTTCCCACCTTTTTGAATATGTTGTAATTCATGTAAGTTTATTAAGATGGAAAATAAAGACCTTTATTATTATTATTATTATTATTATTATTATTATTATTATTATTATTATTAAAACATAAAAACTTCGAGAATCAAATGAAACAAAGTATACAACAGGACAGCCATATCTTTTTCATTCATTTGGACATATTCAAGTAACACTTCATTGTAGGATTTTCAAAGGTACGTGAAAAGCTAACAATGAAGTTATACTTGAATAAATTATGAATTTCCATCAAGTATCGGCTGAATAAAAAATCTTTAGTTTTGTTTCTTCCATTTTTATCTCTTTGAGTTAACGAACAAATCATTCAAAGCAAGCTTCTGTTAAAGGTATACACCTATTATCGGAATATCCTCAAGAACATTGCAAAATATATGTCCAGATGAATGAAAAAGGCACACACATATGTATGTTGCCACTAATTTCAGCAAGAGATTTTGATGGTAATTTTGCATCCGAAGATGGTCCACTCTTGATAAACTTTCTACAGGATAAATTGAAACTACAAATGAATAATAACCGAAATGAGCCTACCACAAAACATGGAACAACAATCAATGGAGTTTTCTCTAGATATTCTTCTAATTTTCATTTGGAAACATGTATCTTATTTCTCAAACCATAAGCCTCGGTTATACAATCAACCACAGTGATTACTGATGTATCCGATAATAAAAACAATGAAAAGAATGTCAGGACTGGTGATAGGTGAATTACTATTTACACAGCGTTCATCAACGATAAAATTTATTAACCAAAAAAGGAAAATAATGACAAGTAAAAACGCGAATATAAAATTGAAGAGTAACCTCGTGGCGGGCAATTACAGAGAGGTTTTCAGTTATCGATATGAACTTCTAGGAGAGACTGAATGGTTCGGGTGAAAAATGTGTTCTAACCAACCCGAAAATAATCTTCACTGACAATTAATAGTCGGTCATAAAGTATCAATAAGTTGACCCTAATTCAACTCGACTTAATAAGGGTGTTATTTCAGAGTAAAATAAACACAACATTGGTTGTGTCTTAAGAGTTGTCCTCAATGCTTTTCGAAAAAAAACAGATACGCGATAGAAACTAATAATTACATGAAAGTTATGAAAAATACATTTCCTAACAAAAATTCATAATCCTCAATAAGAATCAGTGAGGAAATAAAATATTCTTGCAGGAGATACCCTACAAGAAATTAAAAATATATTAAAAATGTTGATTTATCGATAAAAACTCGTGATGAATTCAAATCGTTGTAGAAAATTAATATATGTAAATCGTAACTGGTGATGCGAAAGAGTTTACGGATCTGGTATGCAAGCCAAAACCAAAAACCAAAGACGATGAAAAGTGGAGGTTTTTTCGATAACCGCTGTGTTGTGCACTCGATATTCTTATCAGAAGGTAAGACAGTAACTAGAGAATATTATCTGCGCATGATGTGGTGTTTGAGAGTGCAAATTTTTTGAAAATGACCCGATATGTTATTGTTATTTACTGCAGATATTTTCTTTCAATCAAACATTGTCAGATACAAGCATTTGTGGATAATACGCAGTTATGTCAGAGTATCGCATCAAATGATATCTTAGTATCCCAAAATCAAATAAATGATGACCTCGAAGTTATAAACACTGTGTCGAACAAACACAATTTGAAGCTGAATCCTGGCAGATGCCATGTCATGTTCTTTGGCAACATAAACTGAAGACAAAATGTTAAAGATCATATGAAACTCAAGATAGGTGTCCAAGTACTCAAATCGGTTGACTCTGCAAATAACTCAGGCAGCACTTTGGATGAAGAAATTTTACGCACATGTAAAACAGCTTATGATTGAATCCTATGCCACTCTCACAGCTCTTTATCCACATAGAAAAAGCTTGTCTCTAGTACAAAAAAGCTACTTTCCCAATCGCTTATCCTTTCAATCATCAATTATGGAGACCCTTTCTATGATCCCTTCTTGGATTCGGCTAATCAATATGAAATACAACGTGTGCAAAATTCTTGTGTTTGCTTTATCTTCAGAGTACGTAAATTTGAACATATTTCCCAAGCTCGTGCTAACCTTGGTTGGGTGTCAATGTCCGTTTCCAGGGAATATAACTAATACTACAATACAACTTATTCAGCACTGAATTCTGAAATAGCTGTTCCTTTATTCAATGAAAGAGGTTAGAGCTCCATTCTTTCAACCTTAGAACTAACCAAAACATACCCCTCCCCCGTCATTCGTCAGCCATGTTCAGAGAATTATTTTCCTTACTGGCTTTATATTCTCACAGCACAATTATTATCAATCTCATGCAATTCTCGAAGTCTACATTCCATAAGAAACTGAAGACAAAATTCAGTATGTGATCAGAAGGATTGAATTTTCATTTTGACTATGTTGCTTGTTGTATACTTCTGATTATTTGTTCCATCCATCACACAATCTACAGGGTATTCTTTAAATATGCGGCACAAAATCAAAGGACTATTCCTTGGACTATTCTGGGGATATTTTTTCTTTTGGCGATTTTTGATAATGCGCTTTGTTTCGAAGATACGGGGCGATGAAAAATTTCGACAATAACAATTTTGGTTATTCTATAATCATTAACGTAGCCGAAATGGAAGTATAGCGTACTACACTGGACCCACCAAGTAATGAAAAATCTAACAATTCCGTTGGTACCTACCAACAACATTCCGATTACTACAAACGACTTTGTCTATTTGACGTGCATTTTCTGTGTTCAACATTCAAAGTCTTGTCAGTGAAGTACTCTTTCATGAATGGCTTCAGTAACGCAGAGATGGCCAAAAAATTGCAAATACTTCAAATATAAGTAATGGGGCGATTTGGAACATTTTTAGAGACTATTCGTTATACCCATACCACATACAATGAGTTCAGGCACTTCTTCTTGCAGATTTTCTTCCACGTATTGCATTCTGGGATGCTTTCAACATCAGTTCCCGTTAAACGTTTGGGTGGGAATTGTAGGTGACTTCCTAATTGGACCGGTTTTTCTGCCAGGAATTGGACCGGTTTTTCTGCCAGGAAGACTTACCGGCAAGGTATACCGCAACTTTTTGGAACAAACGCTACCTCAGTTTCTGGAGAATGTATCATTGGTTACAAAAAATGCAATGTGGTTTATGCACGATGGTGTACCAGCGCATTTTGGCATATTGGCTCGAGAGTTTTCAACAGTAACATATCTACAGAGATCGCTGGATTGATCGAGGTGGACCTCACTTGCTGGACTCAAACCCCCTGGATCATTTTCTATGGGGCCACCTGAAGTCATTACTTTCTACTACTCTAGTGAAAGATGTGGAGGATTTGAGAAATCGGATAATTGCTGGTTGTAACGCAATCAGAAACGATCCTGGTTTTTGTAAAAGAGTTTGGGAGTCGTTAAGGAGAAGATTGGATTTTTGCATCCGAGCGGGGTAGTCATTTTCAACAGTTCTTGTAGATTGAGAAACATTACATGTAATTTTTGGTAATAAATTGTTATTGGCTCCGTATCTTCGAAACAAAGCGCCCTACAAAAAATTATCAAAGGACAAAATATCATTAGAATAGTCCAAAAAATAGTCCTTCAAATTTTGACGGCATGTTTAATAAACACCCTGTATAATTTTTTGTCCAGTTACTCTCATTTCTCATAATGCATAGTGGGTTGAAAAAAGAGTAGCCAAAGCTAAACTTCGTCTACTACGTAACATCCAATATTATTAAAGTCGACTATTATTATTATCATGAATGAATAAATCTGAAACCTATGCATAAGAAAATTATAACTTCGGAAAATATGAATACTCATAATTATTCGTCTCTCTACCTTCGACACACACACACACACACACACACACACACACACACACACACACACATTTCCATCAAATGGAAAGTCGATTCCGCTTAGAAACAACGGAACCAAATCATCATAAAGAGGAAATTCAGATACGAAAGTAGAGCACACCTCACCAACTGCCACTGCATGAAGATAACCGCCGGATTGTAATCAGGCTCATTTCCATTTTTAAAATGGAACTCTGCGCATTCTCCAGAAGAACATATGGCGAATTGATGGGATTCGTAGAATCAACTCGGAGTATGTTGCGGTTAATTCCTATGCAAAGCCGTCTGATATTGCAGATATCATGCAGGAAGGCTATCGCGGTAGGCTTGGCTGGAAATCCGCACGCTGCGGCTCCGCGAGCCAGTTACTTATCGAAAGAGGGCGGAAAATATGCACTCAAAAAAGGATTAGTAATGTTGGTAATTTAAAGGAGAAAGAGTTGCGAAAATGAGTCATCATAATCCATGTGAAAAAACCTATTGAAATATATGAGTACAATAATAAATGTTGAAACAGTTGAAATAAAAATGAAGGAACAACAAAATGTTCTTGTGTGGAGTTATAGTGAGTGGTACATCACTTGAATCATTTGAAATCAATGCCTAATATTTTCTGATCGTTGCAAAGTTTTCTTTTTAACATCGTAAAAAATATTAAATCATCAAGTAAATTTCATATTGAAATATGTTCGAAATACATGAAATGGGAATTATGGATAAAAAATGTGGCCGAAGTGATAGTTCTTTTAGATTCATTGAGAATGTTACGAAATTTTCTCATATTTGCTCCCTGAATTTTTTTGGAGGAAATCGATATAATTTATGATTATTAGAACAATAACAATGTTTACGAAAATATCACTTCGGATTCCGTTCAATTATTACAATTGATTATTTATCAATATGTATCATTGGCAATCAATTTCTATTTTTGAACAACGAATTGAAAATCCAATTGTGTGATAGCTTGGTTCTCTCGCACTTCAATCATTCTGACGTAGTTTATGGACAATGTATTGACAGTATACTCATGAGAAGAGTACAAACGGTTCAAAATTATTGTTTGGGAATGATATAAGGAATACGGCGTCCTATGTGTACCTTCTACACTTATAAATGCGAAAGTCACTCATCTCTGTTTCTCCGTACTGATGAGTCCGAGGAGAATGAAATTTCGAATATAGATGCTTCTAAGTCTAAGATGCGCAATAAGAGAAGATTTCCCAAAATTCCAACTGGGGCGCCCCTCGTAGGGGTAAAAGGAGAGCATTCAAATATAAAAATTAGTTTCTATGTAGGTACCGCAATATTTTCGCAGGTTGAAATTTTGTATGTAGGTTCTTTTTATGTTGTAGATGTGCAGTAAGGAAGGACTTTCAAATATGTCAACCGAGGCGCCCTCCTGGGGATAAAAGGGGAGCGATATGACAATTACTTTTTCCCTCATACCAAAGACGGTCAAAGGCCTTGGAAATATCCAGCGTAACAACTCTTGACTTTACAAGTTTCTCGATTGCGTTATTCCTAATATGGGTGACATACGGTAGAAGGTCGCCTATGGATCTTTGTTTCCGAAAGCCATATTGATGATCACCAAGATGTTGAAACCTTCCAAATATCTATTACTGATAGCAAAGCGACTGGTCTATAGTTCTTTGGCAGTTTTTTGTCCTTTTTGGCAATGGGCTGAACGCGAGCAATCTTCCTACAAAGAGTTCATTAGCGCACTTCTTGAGTACAATGACGTAGCCGGATGGCCATCTTCAATGGACTTACTGAGATGAAATTTAAAAACGCGAGTGAATATTTTTGATCAGAAGTCGAATAAAAAATCTTGAAAAATTGTCTTTCCAAAAAAGACTTTTGAAGTTCCATATATATTGGACAATTCTGAAGATTCGAACAGATGAGAATGTGAAAAGTGAAATAATTGATCAGAATTCAAAGTTGACTAAGGGATGAAGATTGACCCTCAGAGGGATTTTATTATAGTTTATGACAACTTGATCCGATGCAGAAGTAATGTACCAGTTAACTGCACATTGGTCGTGATATAGATGTAGTGGTACATGAAAAAAAAACTTTGAAATGAGACGACATATTGCAAGAGGTGCCTGTTATGCAATGAAAGAGATTCATGTGACTCGGAACAGAATTGTTTGTTGAACAGCTAAAAAAAGCACGCGAAGCGCGCCTAATTCAAAAAATGAAGAAATATAATTTCTTTACATCTCCCCTCCAGGCGAGGAAAATTGACCAGTGAATTTTCTCTCCAGGACTAGTTTAGTGCTTCTTTCATTTCTTCTTCACTTCTTTCCTCCTCTTTTTCATCTCTTGTTATCTGTACTGGAATTAGTTTGGTAATTTGAAATAGGTTTGACTCTGTTTTCCTGTGTCCTGTATCTACCACACAAATTCTATTCGATTTTATATCTACTATCTTATATGGTCCAATTTTCAGCTCATCAAGTTTTCTTCTATTTAGTTTATTCCCATTCTCCACATATACCATAACTCCAACCTTGAATTCTCTAACTTTTCTTTTCATATCATAGCGCATTTTGTTATAGTAATGTGATTTCAAAGTGTTATTGAGCGCTCTTTCTTTATCTTTGATCCAGTCATTATGTATACATTCTTAGCGTAGCTCATTTAATAAAACTGTAACATCTGTCCCATATAACGAATAGCATGGTGCATAACCAATTATAGAGTGATTAGTCTGATCGTACACACATTTATGTGCTATTGTAGTCCACGTTTTTTCTTCACCTCCATTTATTCTGCATCTAATCTTGTTTACTAATGTCTGATTCAACCTTTCATTTAGGCTTTTAGAAAAAGGTGCGTTCACTATAAATATCATTGAGGTCTTGGTAGTGTAGAGATTAGCACATCCGCCTTTCAAGCGGACATTGATATGCAAGCACGCGAAGCGCTCCAAATTCAAAATTAAAGGAATCTAATTCTCTAATTTTCACTCACTCACACACATAATTTCCAACTACTATATATCGCCACTTCTCGACTTTTTATCTTTACTCATCGTTTCGTCTCAAATTCGGTTGCAAAAAATTATGGCTGAGTGTAGTGTCCTTTATTGCGTGACACATCACATCCATAAATGTTGCCTTACAGACATATTCACGACCTTGCTCTATAGTAATTTGTTTTATTGTTTTGTATTTTTGTTTGTTCAGATTGTATTATTACACACATTGTGGTGCGTTGTATTTACTGTACACATAAATTATATCCATGTATGTATTATATTATTCTATAATATTATATTTTATTGTATTTGTGTATTGTGTATTGTGTATTGTCTATTGTGTATTGTATGTGTGTATATGTATTGTATTATTCTATAATATTATATTTTATTGTATTTGTGGTGCATTATACTTTCTGTACTCATATATTATGTCTATGCATTTCAATAAAACAATAAATTATATTCTATTCTGTTCAGAGCCCCAACTATCACCATGAACTCCACTTTGTGGCCATCCAAAATCATTTTGTGGACTTTTTTGAAGTTTTCGTCGGTAACAGGGCGTCCACTGCGTGCATCGTCCTTGGTGCTCATTTAACCTCGTTTAAACTCGATAAACCACTTCTCTAAGGTTAATTTTCCTGGTTCGCGGTACTATTGAAGCCGAACCTTGGTTTCAACAGTTTTTTTTTTCGACAAAAAGCAATGGTTTATTCAAACACGAATATCTATTTCATCCATTATCTTCAAACTAACAAGGTTGGTTCACTCAAAATGTTCTATCTCACAAACTAATATTCCGACGGCTGTGAAATTTGTCTTTTGACGGTGAGGGTTTACTACTAATCATATGGATTCAATATTAGTAGCGCCATCTGTGTGTTAGCCTGCGAACTTTTCAGCCCATCTTGTATGGTTGAACATGATGAATAGTAAACCAATTAAAATCAACGTAGTAAAGTTATACCAATAACTGAGAGGATCATTCACCGCTTTTGGGAATTGAAAAAATTGCAGAAAACACATTTTGGTTTATTTTCCACCCAATCAAACTCGTGAATTCATTGAAAGGGTAAATTCTTTTTATTTTTTGAGCTCAGTTGAGATTGTCAAAGCGCATTCCCGTTAATGTCGCCGTTCGCAATTCACTCTCTACAGATAGCGAATATCTACAACCTGTTCACCTCAACTTCGGCCTGGCACATATAGAGTAGTGATCGAAGTCTTCCGATAAATATGAAGCGGATAATATGCATTCCCAGTCAGTGATTGGAAAATTCCGTTTTCATCAGTTGTTTCTATTATTTTCTATTAACTGGAAAACTTTGAGAATAATCAAATATTGATGAGAACTCTAATGAAAAAATTAGTCAATTACAGATTTTTTCCTTATATAATAATGACAAACGAGTTCATCTCTGGAACAACCACTTTTTTCTAGGAAAAAGAAGTTTGACTATTCATATGAAAACTGTCAGTCACAAACATTGCTTTTATTCTTGAATTGAACCATGTTTTTTCAGTTGGAAACATCCGTTTTCAGTTTCTCATCAAGGGTAATTTGGATAATTTGAAGAACGAACCACACTGAAATTCTTTTTCTTGTATTCATAACAGATAATATACCCTGAGTACAATTCAAGTAGAATTGATTTTCATTAGTGAAATTTCATATCAAGGCTTTTTCGTTCATAATGTTGTGTAGTGTTCCTCATAATGATATATGTTTCAGTTTTATTGAAAATATTTGGTGTATGAATTGGGAAAAGAGGAGTTGATTCTGTTCAATTTAAAATCCGTAGAGGAAAGTACTTACGAGTATTTAGTACAAATTTTTATGTATACCAAAGCAGATGAAGCTTTCCATATGATATCTTTTGAAGAATGTCCTTTCCACAAAATCCTTGTTTTATTCAATGGCGTTTTAGTATCTTTATAACCGTGTGTCAGTCGAAACTTGTCGTTTTTATCAACAAAACAGCAAAAATCGATAAACTTTTCGTCTAATTTCTTGAGAATACTATTGAAAACCAAAATATTTCAGGGAAAAGGTAGTAATAATAACTTGGAGAAGTTTGAGGTTTTACCAAAACTAAATACTGTTGAATTATTCTTATATTTCTACACAGTGAACTACGATGAAATGAATGATCGGAAGCAGAAATCCCCCATCACTTTCTACAAAACTTCAGATTATCGCAATCATTTTTTCAAGTGCTGATTCAATCATTCTCCTCAACCTGTACTCAGAGGCTCATTTCTTGTATACAAAACTTTCTCTATACACAAAATAATATACATTCCAATCAACATCAATATAGGAAAATGTGATAAGTATCAGGGGGGAAGGTTTTGGCTTTCTATTTCTCCATCTTGACTTGAAAAATGTAAGAATCTTCCAAAGAAAGAAAAAAATCAATTCCAAAAACTACCTCTCTACAAAGATGTGTTAATCATGCAAAGAAGTAACTTTCAGACAAAGAAAAATCCCTCTCGAAACAGCTATTTTCATATCAACATCGAATTACACGAAAGAAATACTTTTTTATGAACGCTGAATTATACGAAAAACATATTTCTTTATTCCTACACAATATAATAAATAAAAGAAGTAAAATATCACTTACATGTAACACTGTCACTCTCACTTGTAGACATCCGATGTTTCGCCGTAGGACACTTGCCTTGTGTGCTCTTCAGTACCAAATACGGATAACATTATAAGAAAAAATACTCAATTCATAAAATTTCGACTGTTTGTCACGGAATGAGTTGAATTTCCTCATGTCATCGATGACGGTACAGCTGGTCAAATTTAGGAAGTGACTTCAAAGTCTCGGCTCAAGACCTCACCTCTTATGCGCGTAGTAGAAAACCCTTAAAGATGATTGTAGGTCATTCTTAATGACAATCTTCGGTGAAGTATAGTAGGCGACAAAAGTCTATGCTCCAAGAAAATGGCATTCGAATCGAAACTGAAACGTCGGGTATAAGTTTGGGAAGGACCAGTGAAGATAGTGATAACTCTACAAGCGATTCCGATCTGTTTGGAGTTGAACCTTTGAATCTTCTTTATCATAACTTTGATTATATTTTTATTTGCCTCAATTCATCTCAATAAATATAATGTTTTCCAAGAAATTTTCATTTTGAAATTCAACCCAACCCAACTTCAACCCAAATAAATTACATTTTCAGAATGAGTATTTTTACTTTAATAAACCTGAAATTAAATGCCATTCAGACTGCTGAATAACAAACTTGCAGCGAGGAATGTACTCTCAGGCCACTCTAAAACCCAAATAGGCGCACCAAGTTGCACAGTATATTTCATCCTTTTCTATCCTTATGCGTTCTCTGTCAGTAGTATACGCAGGTGGTGATATGTTACAAGTCGCTTCCTAGATTTGACAAGCTGTAGGTAGATAACATTCATTCGATTATTTGATTAAATTTCAGCAATAGGAATCTTGTGTACATTGAAAGGGTATATTTTCAGGGAAGATTAATTTTTGGAAAAAAAAGGTTTTGGAGAAGTAGAAATCTACATTTCGATACATCAGTATTATAGACAGTCCTTAAATGCGGCCTTTAAATCGACTTATTGCAAGTATGTCTCGAAAGAAAAAATAATTTCTGATAGACAATACGGTTGTCAAAGGCAGCTAACTGAAAAATATTAATATTTATGATTTCTTTGATTCACATTTCTATGGGTCAATATCTAGTTCACATAGGCTTTGTATTTCTGTTTTTTGTTCCATGGAGAAATGGATTTTTGGAGATAATCAAGTCGCCCACTCATAAAATTAGGGGGTACATTATCAATAAAAATGACTCCTACTTATTCAATGATATTCGTTGAAGTTTGATTCATCTGAATATAGGAGGATTTTAACGGATTATTCAATAAAGAGCTTACGTCATAAATCAAATCGTATGGGTCAGCCGTTATTGACATATTTCTGTATAAGCCTGTTGTAGTACGAGGTGATTAGAGAGAGCTAAATGCATCTGTCTATATTGGAGAACCTATATGTCATTTCGCAGCGTGTTGCACCAGAGAATGTTGAAATATCGTTTTGATGTGAATGCAAATATATGTTCGAAATATGATGTAATACATATTTTATGAATCAAGGGAATTTATGCAATTGATGATTCAATGGTATGAGTTTAACCGATATTTTTTCTTTCAACATAAATGGAAATGAAATTGAATTTCAGTTGAGAAAATTACATAGGAGAGATTATGGAAAAGGACAGAATAAGCCTGCCAGAATCCTTGAAACTTCTGAAGATATGTTTTTACCAACTGGCTTTATAATACAGTCACTTTGTCATTCGAAAGTTATTATTATAAGACTAACTTGACGCAACGCAGTAAGCCATTACGAGTCGCGCCTACTGTAAGACGATGGGGGACGATGCGCGGAGGTAGAGAAGCGGTTTGAGCAATGAAGCGCTATCAACGAGAACACGACCCAAATGCGGACAGCCGCGTGAGGGCAGACGTCGTTGACGGTTGTGTTAGTTTTGCGAAATTTCTTTATAGGTAACATAATTCAATTCTCGAAGCTAATCATTATTTAGTGCAGGTGGCATATTTTTTCAGTTACTGTATTTTTAGAGTAAATTTCTAGCTGTTACCGGCGGCTTTACCCGCGTACCAATTCTATGTGGGCGAAGCCGCCGGCAACAACTAGTTTTTCATAAAAAGTTCTACAGGGATTGAAACCCATAATGCAACCAGCGGTTGTTGAAAATATGGTTCATGTTTAAGTTATTTCATTTTTATCAATTTCGAAAATTGTTATCGAAAAAAGTTCGATTCTGTTATTTTTTATCAATATCTCTACCTCATGTGGTGATTTTTCTTTGTTGATTTCAATAATCAACACTTATTTCTTGAGATAGATTGAAATATAATTACATATTTTTTTTCCTAATATTTCTCAACTGGTTTGCATATGTGATACTTGAATTTTTATTTTTATTCAACACATAATCGAGAAATAACAAACGTATTTTATATCAATGCACTTGCATATTTAAACGTGATTTTGGATTCTGAGTCACTCTTTCCAACAACAATTTTCGATTTTAAAGATACTTTACTTTTGAGCAAGATTCACATTTTCAACAAACTCGGTGTACAACTGAAAGAATAACCGATAGTCGCAGTTTAGGTTTCAGTCCCTGCCTAACATTTTATCAGAAATACATTTTTTTTTGTTTCTATTATTGAAGTTTTTAATGTGGTTCCATATTACTGTGACATACTGTTGAATAAAATATGTTTGAAACTGTTCCAACCTGCTGTCGCCCCCCTACGATCGACAAGTCGTAGGAAGGCGACTCAGAAGTCGAAATTTGTGCGGGCTGAGAATTAACGAGGTCTTACCTTTTAACGTGCGATGATAAATGTGTCTTATGAAGGCTGTAACAGAATAATATGGCATGAATATTTGTATGCATCGGGGATATTGATAGTGGTCAATGTTCCTCAAAGACTTATATCAGTCAATCAGTCAACCAAATTAATCTTTATTGGTTATAGTACATAACCAGGAATTTGCACGAATCGAAAGTTGGAAGATATGTTGAAACGACGTACCAATGAAATTCTGTTTCGAATACTCACGATGCAAGACAATTAACATGTGAAAATCAAAATGTTTACACACATTGGTCTTGACTGTCCTGGTCTCTTCCGTTGGGACGGTTGGACTTTGGTTACGATGTCATAACCATATACATACACCAGTTATGACCTTGTTAAGCAGATCTCGATCAACAATTCCTGACCGATGCTCATCTCAAGGTTTTTTTTATCAAAATTTAGCAGTTTTGGAACAAACTTTGCTGTCACATGCTTCGTGGCCAAAATTTACAAAAAAAATTGCATGGCATAAGCCAACCACGATGCCCACATCCTCAGCAACTTTTCTGGTAGTTTCTAATAGTGTTAATTTTCTTCAATTTCACAACAATTTTATCAGTTTTTGATGTGCTGAGGCGTTCAGGGCGGGCACCGTCATTCACATTTTCTCGAACTTCTATGAAGATCTTGTATCATTTGTGCTCACCGTATGCCACTGTCAACTTTTCAATCATTTTTGAGCACTCAGTTCTCTTTTCAAACAAAATTTGATGCAAATTCTTCCATTCACTTTTTTAGAAAGCAGAAAATCGCCAAACACAGCTGAAACTGTGAAAATATGTTCAAGAAAAGTGTATCAACATCAAAACTAAAAACATCTCTAATACCATGTACGTAGCTCGCGAAATTTGTAGCACCTTATTTTTTTAATGGTTCAAGTATACAAACAAGGTAGAATATTCATCCTGAGATTCTTGAAAGTATGTTCACAATTATCTTTTCATTTGTGTCCAAAAATCATCCTCACCACCTGATTTTCATATAAAAATGTTTGTGTATGTGACCATGATGAGCAGTAAGGAAAGTATTCCAACTCACACTGCCGAATAGGTTTTTCAGTGGGAAAAATGAGTTTGACATTTCTCACCCAAGTTAATGCCATAATAATTTTGTATCCAAGAAATTTTACGGTTGCCTCTCTCCCCAAGTCGCGGAGAGATTTCATTTCTACATTCAGAGCAATTGAGTTTAATTTGTTAACTAAAAGTAATTGTTTCACCAGTTTTTGTTGTTTCTCTGCGACACTGCATGATGTATGGAAGTAAAATAATGTTATGTGTATACTGGTAATTAAAATAGGTTCTAATGTGGATCCCTGTGGTATCCAGTGAATAACTTGTTGATGAAATGAAACTGATTCAAATTTTGCTCTACGGTTTTTCATGAAATTCCAATTTTTTGAAAAAAAAAATAAGAAACGCAATAGAACATAGCTGTGATCATAGCTGTTGAGTTTCCCAATTTTTAGTAGTAAAGAAGAGTATCGTTTCCCACAGGGTACATGAATTATTTCATTGAAAATATTGTTTCCATTACTGTCTTCCAACATGCGTTTCGCTAACAAAGTTAGCACCAGCAGAAGATGACTAAAACTGTTAAGTTCGATGATGCTAACTTTGTTAACAAATGATGCATCAAGACACAGTTTATTTTCTGGTGTGGAAAAACTTTTTTCAATAGATTCACTTGAAGCTTTCAATTTCAGCTATCAATATAAATTACTATACTCCACCAGGTTTAATAAGTTAGGTGAGAGATCGATAGATAATGATCGCCTTTTGTGTGAGTTCCATTTCAGAGAACAACTTGTTTTGGCCATATTTCGATGTTTTTGTGAATAAAACTCTCTCATTTGAATATGAAATCAAAATGAGAACGCACAGTTCCATTCCGAACCCCTTCGAAAAGCCAATTTTCACATGCTCCGAAAAGACTCCATGTCTATAAAAATCCCCACATTCACAATCCCAACGGACCATTCTATTTAAATGTGTTGATTCATGTTATTTCGACTTCGTCTATAAAAATTGTGAGAAGTTCTCGGTTTAAAAGGAAACGACAAACCCACAAATCAACGTTGAGAAGTCGCATTCATGCAAAACTTGCAAGGGTAAAGGTTTCCATTGACGTGGGTGGAAAGAATCGATGATGTGGTTTCTGAAGTATATATTTGGAACGAATGCTTCTTTTATAGTATTCCCGTGTTATCAGATTGTACAGTACTCGGATGTGAGTGAAACGATAAAAAGAAACCATTGCAGGGTAACCGAAAAGTAACGACTCCAGTATAAAATTCAATTTATCAATTCAAAATACGATAATTCTGAATCTGTGTGATGGAGTTGATAAAAATCTATTACGTATCAAAATAACACTTTATTGTGACATTTTCAGAAAAAAATTTACGAAACCACAACACGTCTTTCGTTTTTCAATAGCTCCCTCAGGCACTTTCATAACGTACAGAACATAATCTACAGTATAGACAATACAGTACTGTACAGTATATGCAGTACAAACAATATAAACAAACATTGAATACAAAAGGTTACTGACTAAACCCTTTCTTCATGATGCTTTTTAGAGCAGTAAACTGCAGGAGTTTGATAGACCTTCACCACTAAGAAGGTTAATAGTAATTTACGTAACATATCTGCAAAATACTGTTTTTTGATGAGTAGAATAAGCCGTAGGCGAGTCCTAGAAGTCTGTGGACGTGTTGCGTACACTATTTTTTCGGCAACTGTGTAAAAAAACACATCAATTTATTATACACTGTTTCCGTAAAGTATGGAACAAATTCATTTTTAGCTAAACAGGTCATTTTGAGAAATAATCCTGAAACACGTCGATTTTTGATGGTAATTTACCG
>WOGR01003937.1:0-15277 GCA_015342045.1 Leptinotarsa lineolata | reverse complement strand
AATGGAGTGAATAAGCTGTCATCACAATCTTCTAGATTCGAAAACATTGTTTCGTGCTCTCATTTTTGCATAACACATGAATCCTAGGAGTCGCACTCCGTGAACCTTCATTGAACGTGAAAGCGTACTTAACCTCTATGTTGGTTGAATTTCAATGATGGGTCGATGGTCTATGGTATAAATACATGAATATTTCACTAGGAAGATCATTCAGCAAACCGAAGTCAAAATGTTCAAGTTGGTAAGTATTAAAAATAACTTACACTGTTATTTATATTACTTCTATAGCAGATTCGAATGAAATATATTCTACAAATATTGTTTCATGTTATAAATTTTCAACTTCCGAAACACGACAAGTTTTTCATTTCAAAATAGCATGTGATAATGGAAATTTTGCGAAATTTCTTCAGATATGGATCCTAATATATTTCAATATTTCCAAATTCTATATTAATATATTTCTTTCTTTTTCAGTGTATTTTTGTTGCTATCTTCGCTTTCGTAGCATCTACCCCGGTACCTGAAGCCAAAGCTGATCCGAAAGCTGATCCCAGTCTAATTGCTGCGGCCTACACTGCCCCCCTTGTATCCGCTCCCGTTGCCTACACATCTGCCTATTCTGCTCCTTTGACATATGCTAGTTATGTTGCTCCTTCGGTATACTCTGCTGGATATACTGCCTACTCCCCCTACACTGGATCTTATGTCGTGCTGTGAAATGGTTTCATATTCATGATATTTGTGAAATTCAGTAAATTTGTTGACTAAAAATTACTTGTTTCAATCTACCATCAAGTTATACACGAGTGAATTTCTAACGTATGACGATACTACTCAACATTGAAAAATTATTTTCTCCTTATGAACTACCCTTCAGAATTCAACCAAAATGGCAGAAAAATGACTCCTGTGATTCTAACCTGTCAATTTCCTGAAAATGTATGTACCAGTTGTTTCATATCTCTCTCAATGGAACAGAGAAAGAAGAAAAATCATCATATGCCTGAATATTGAAAATATTTCAAAATTTTGTATGGGTTTGAATATGGTTTTCATGAAAAAATCAGCCCTGTTTGTAATTAAAAAACAATGATTCATTTAATATTTCCAATTTCGTTGTGGATCAATTTTCACTTCAAAATCAGTGACGAATTTTTTTCAATATTTTAAAAAATACAATTTTCATTTCTGGGGATTCAAGGATTCGAAAAAAGTAAAGAAGTTCCATGAGCCCAAAATGGTATTATTTTTTATTTAAATTGAATTTGTTTGACGTGTGGGTATACCAATTGTTAAATATTCATGGAGATCGATACATATTATGAAATAAATATATTTGCCGTGTTTGTCTGTCTTTTTTTTCTGAATGTAATAAATTCGAATATTTCGAATATATTTTCATACAATTCCACCAAAGGACGAAATGATCCAAGAGGGAGGTTCATATAAATAATTGGTTGAAATATCTGTGTGAAGTGTTGACAACTGTAGAAAACGGGAACCCCAATTCTTCCTTTTGTGCAAGTTGGAAATAATTGAAAGATAATGAATAGATACGTACGTTCACTTTAGAGATACATGAATTAAGAGGAATTCAATACACTCACAACTGATAATTGGTTGGTAATTGAAAGCATAGTTACGCTTTTTCACAACAAAATAGATTTTTTGAATTATTTTTAATTTTCTAGTTTATGCTGCTATTATAGCGTGTTTTTTAAATTTTTTCAAACTATTATTTATTCATGATGATCTCATACCAAATAGTAGCGGCTACATCCATCAATATATTAGAAATCTCGTTGATAAAATCTAACCAGGTCAATTTTTTTCTGAAAACGATAACGTCTGAGGCGAAATCTGTGGGACAGTTTTCAGCCTCCTAAGTGGGAGCGTCATCTGACAATTTTGTTCGGATGATACCTCATTGAAAAGTAATTTGTATTTCCTGTACATTAGTTCTCAATTTTCAATTATCCACTCTTTTAGAAATTGTGGAACTGATAAATAACAATGATATGCCGAAAACTGCAAAAGTCAATCTAGTTCCACTGCAAAACCGACTCTATTTGTTGAATAAAAGCTCAAAATGTTGCCCGTCAGCGTACATATAATGATACAGATTATCTGGAAATCGTAGTCCTATATTTTGGAGCATTTGAGGTGTCACTCCACAGATTATTCAGTGTGTTAGGTGGGTTAGAGTTTATTGCACAAACTCTGTATTTTATATAGCCCCAAAAAAAATCTGATGTAATCAAATCGGGTGTCTGACGGGGTACTCAATCATATCCTTTCGTCCTACCCAGCATCCTGAAAACATGTTATTGAAATATTCGGGCATATTTTAAGGTGCG
This sequence comes from Leptinotarsa lineolata, assembly GCA_015342045.1. NCBI lineage: Eukaryota > Metazoa > Arthropoda > Insecta > Coleoptera > Chrysomelidae > Leptinotarsa > Leptinotarsa lineolata. The sequence goes on along the minus strand of WOGR01003937.1, from coordinate 12,917 downwards.
TCTTACTAAAGAAAGCAAAATAGTCCGAGTCGTATACATGGCCAACAAGTGGAGAAAAATTATCGTTATGAGATTCATTTAGTGGGAGAACTCAATTCAGACATCTATCACCGTCGCTTGCAATTTAGCGAAATTATGAGTTATCATGGCATCAATGGTGATTTCACATTTGACGTGTATTTTTGGCTGAGTGTTCTTGCTTCTTGAATGTTTTCGTGAATTGCCTCAATTGTTACTTTAAAGACACCAATTGACGGATATACCATAAGATACATACACAGCAGAAAGTTTGATTGTATGGGCTGCTATTTTCAGGAATTTCATTTTAGGTCCTTTGTTCCTTTCTAAAAATTCAACAGGCGTATAGATAATATAAGATGAGATTTATTCAACTACGTTACATTTCAAAAGGATGTTTGCAACAAGTTATATAAAAGATGTTAATTCTAAATACAAATCTTCAATATACACAGAGATATGATCAGATATTTGGAATAATTGAATTGAATAATTAAAGACATATAAAATATGTAAAATGGAATATACATAGGTGGACTAATGATATTGGTACATGTCGGAGTGAGCATGTTCCCGATTTGAAATATTCTGAATGTAATCATTGACCGAGTGAAAGCAGTAAAACAGAAGAAATTCCTTAAAGTGTTTCTCGAATTTCACTATAGTCAGTTTTTTTTTAAATCCTCAGATAGAATATTAGAAAGATTATAATCTGAGGTATTTTTTGGAGATTTATTCAGACGAAAACGATTTGAATATATATTGTTAGCATTCCTTGACTGGATGTTCGAATGTTTCGTCAAAAAATTTGATTTCTTGTGGATTCCAAGAGATATTATAAATATACAAAGATGGAAGCGGTAAAATTATCAGTTTCCGAAATGAATGTTGGCAGGGATATCTATAACCCACATCAGCTACAAGACGTATAGCTCTTTTATGTAGCCTAAAAATATCAATTGCGTCTCTTGCGTTACCCCAAAGAACAATTCCATAACTCATATGTGAATAAAACAGAGAGAAGTATGTCACCTTCAATATACTGCTTCGTGTTATGGAAATAGATTTGGACAATTCATTTGAAATATCAATATGTGAATTCTAAGATGAGTCATTTTCTAATAAAAGTCTAAGTATTTCAACAGTCTCGTGTTCAGATCTGTCAGGTTGCTTTGAAAAAAGTAGCATTCGTGTTTTATCACTATTCAATTTGAGTTTGTTCATTGCAATCCAATAGCCAAACTTTTTCCTTACCTCTTCATGAGGTCTCATCAGGTTCGTCATATTTTCTTCTGAATATATAACATTAGTATCATCAGCAAAAATAACCAAATTGCAGGTATACATAAATCCATCAACAGCATTGACATATATAATAAATAATGAAGATCCTAACACCGATCCTTGAGGATCAGCGTGTGTGACAGGTTTTAACTTTGTTGTCGTATTGTTTGATGAAACTGCTTGAAAATGATTTTCTAAAAAGATTGAATGAAATTCAAAGGTATTTCGCGTACTCCTTAATGATACAACATTTTTATTGAGATATCATGTCGCGTTGACTTTGAAACGCACACTTTGATTCAAGTAGGCTTTGGATAACGCAGCGATAAAACATAAAGATAAATTGATAGATCTAACCGTTACTAAGTGGTTAGAGATCATCAAGAAAAATGAGTGGTGAAAAATATAGAAAATTTTCATTTCTCATTTTTCAAAACATAAAAAATTGTACAGTAGTAGTTATCAAATGTTGTAATGATTATGATGAAGAAATATATTTCTTCAGAGAAAGTGTTCGAAAAGACTACCAGCTTCTCCTACACACAGGCGACACCTTTTCTGAACATTTTTCGCCGAAAGAACTGGTCCATTGGGAATGAGAAGCAAAACTTTGCATCACTGCCACTTCAAACTCGTATCTAGAATTGGTACGCAATTTAATAATGATCTTTCCACATTCCCCAGAGGTTGGGTCTTTGGCTGGCTATCCAACTATTATCAAAATTTGCAATAAAAAAATTGGTGACAATTGCAGTGTTGTGAGGCGAAGCCGCGTTTTGTTGAATATATAATTTTATGACCTCCATTAGTGACAATTCATTAACAAAGGGTTCAGTATTTTGCCTTGAAATCTCTAAATACTTCTGAGATGTGATAGTGACATTATAAATGAACGAACCGATGATTTTACCCTTGAAAACACCTGCCCACACACTAAATCCAAATCTACCTTGACTTCTAGGCTCCACAATAGGATGACAAATTTGTTGTGCCCAAGTATAAAAATATTAGCGGTTGAAAATGCCGGCACTACTCACATAAGCTTCGTCTGTCCAAATACAATTCAACAAAAAATCTCTTACTTGGGTACAACTTTCCAGGAACCACTGAAAAAAAGCCATGCGGCATTCAAAATCTCTTGTTCTGAGTTGATGAACTCTTTGGTCCTGTATAGCTCGAATTTGTGGTTTTTCAAAATCCTCCTAACGTTAGTTCTTGGTGGGCCTTTCAAATTTCGCGTTGACGTTTAACCATTATTCTCAAAAGTTCCTGAAACAACTATTTTTTCCAAATCCTTATCCCTATTTGATTTATACAAATTTGGCTTTTCTTTTTCAATTGACCACCGTGGATTAGATTGTGTGGCAATCTTGCGAAAATGTCTCTGAAAGGTTGTCTCTCTCTGTATACCTCTTGTGATTCAAATTGCTTGCTGCTTCTGCATTTTCCCTGGTTAGTATAAAACAGACTATCATATTCCATTTTTCATAATTTTCATTCTCCATTGCGATTGTATTTAAAAATTGGACAAAAACTACTAATTGAAGAGCGTATTTACTGTTTGAATCGAAATTTGAAATTCACCAGTGAAGATTTACATTCTGTTTTATCGCCGCATTGTCCAAACCCTACTTGTTCAAAGTGTGCGTTTTAAAGTCTACATGAAAAAACCTAAAAGCTCTGAATTTCAGAGATGACTCTAGCAAAACATCAAGTGTGCCATTTTTATGGAAAGGTAATTTTGAGCTTTATTGAAATATGCAGGATTATACAGGGTTTCCCACGGAAAAAAATTGTTTTTCATCAATAACTATTGTAATCTCATTTGAAAAAATTTGTTTTCCACACCATTGAATGAAAACAAAAAATTTCTAACAGAAAAAAATTTACAACTTTTTGAAAATGTATGTACGATGATATACGGTTTTCACCCCTAAGTTTGTCATAAAATATGACTCTCAGACATAACCATCAGTTTTCATCTATCTAGTTTGAAAACAGAAGTTTCCCCTGAATAACTATTGTTATCCCATTCGAAAAAATTAGTTTTCCACACCATTGAATGAAAACAAAAAATTTTCAACAGGAGAAAAGTTACAACTTTTCGAAAATGTACATTTTCGAAAAACATGCTGTGACTCAGAAACGACGATATGCGGTGTCCACCCATAAGTTTGTCATAAAATATGACTCTCAGACATAGCCGTCAGTTCCATCTATCTAGTTTGAAAACAGGAGTTTCCCTTTAAAATTGTCCAATTCGGCCCACTCTATACATTATAGTTGCCCTCCATAAACTATATAATTTGGCATCATAAAATTCAAACTATCACGCGACATGATATATTTATGAGGCCTTTCAAACCGATCCGACACGTGTAATGGAGAAAGGTTGCAATTGTGTTGGTTTAGTAATGAATAATTTTGAAGGGTAGTGTCGAATATTTATTGCACTCATTGAGTGGATAGGTACTTACCTATTCCAGAATTGTTATCGATATTTGCGAACATAATTTTGTTCGACAGAATTTTATTGAATATTTTATTATCAGTTGTGAGCTGCTGCTCATGTTGGCATGTAATTCTGATAGTTGTGCGGAGCTAGTTTTTAATATATGAGTAGGTATATGTTATTTGTATCTTTCTCTACTTCATTATCATTGATAGTCCAACAACTGGTTTCTAGTTTTCAGAATGTAAAATGAGTTACAGACACTTTTCCGAAATTGAGCGGTACCAGCGGTATCCGGTTTTCGAAATTGAATTCAAGGCACTGTCACTTTTTCTATAAAGTGCATGCATGATTGATGATGAGTTTGAATGAAAACAATGAATTTGTTTCGAAAAATTTATTAAATAATGCATATTTCACTAATGTCAAATCATCTCACAGTACGACGTAAGATCCCGTGTAGGGAGAGTAGGCAGTATATCCAGCAGAGTATACCGAAGGAGCCACATAACTAGCATATGTCAAAGGATCAGAATAGGCCGATGTGTAGGCAACGGGAGCGGCTACAAGGGGAGCAGTATAGGCCGCAGCAATCAGACTGGGATCAGCTTTCGGATCAGCTTTGGCGTCAGGTACTGGGATAGATGCTGCGAGAGCGAAGATGGCAACAAAAATACACTGAAAAAAAAAGAAAATATTGATTTCAATTCTGAAAATTCGGAAATATATTATAATTCATATCTGGAGGAATTTTGCAGAATTTCTATCATCACATGATTTTCTGTAAAATGAAAAATGTTGCATGTATTGATTAAATTTATACGAATAATGAACGTGAACCATAATTTGTACAATGCAATTTTGCTATATTTGGTATGATCATCAAACAATAAATGGGTAAGTTATTTCAAATACTTACCAACTTGAACATTTTGGATTTTGTTTGCTGAATGATCTTCAAGTGATAATTTCCATTGGAATATTCGAGTATTTATACCATAGACCATCGAACACGTCATTAGAATTCATCATACATAGAGGTTGAATACGCAATCAAGTTCATTGAAGGATCGCGTAATGCGACTTCCCAGGTTTCATGTAATATACGTATATGAGAGACCAAATGTGTGTTCATTCCATTTAGAGCTCGGGCGATTGTGATATTAGCTTATTCAATGTATTCTGAGAAATACATTTTTTGAGTATTCGAATCGGTGGCCTGAAATTGGTTCATTTGGTGATAAAATATTAGAAAACGCTATTCCGATCTGCCACCAGCGATTTTCATAGATATTTGTCAGTTATATACAAACAACATTTCATTTCACCACAATAAGTGCCACAAAAATTGTTTATCATTACCAATTACATTCAGCTGCATAAAAAAGGCCATCTTGAAATGTTAAACAAATTTCGATCTTGAATAACGGTTTCATTTTCAACCCAATTTCAATAATTTTCACAATAAGAAGGAACATTTATCCTAGATTGATTTACATCGAACAGAGTACCTGAATATGCCCAATTCATATGCAAAATAATGATAATAATCGTTTCTATTGACTGAAGTACAAATTATATGAATACATAATATCATGACATTACAAAATATAGACCATTACAACTTCTGACAAATGTATGTTGTTTTAATGACCACAAGAAATGAACAATTAACGGAGTGCAAAACAAAAATCAACTGCGCGAAATTTGGGGGAAAGAAATAAGTTAGTGGGCATTCTAATCTGTGTTTTTCATGACTTGTTTATCTTGTGGAAATTTATGATTACTTCAATGAGATGGATGAAAACACTCTAGCGAGTGTTGAACGGAAAGCTGATCGGAAAGCTGATCCAAGTCCAATTGCTGCTGCCTATACTGCTCCCGTTGTTGCCGCTCCAGTTGCCTACACAACTGCTTATTCTACTCCTTTGACATACGCCAGTTATATTGCTCCTTCAGTATACTCTGCTGGTTATACTGCCTACTCTCCCTACTCTGGATCTTATGTCGTGCTGTGAAATGGTTTTATATTCATGATATCTGTGAAATTCAGTAAATATGTTGACTAAAATTCAGTTTTATTATGAAATCGATCTCATTCGTCGAGTGAATTCTCTACAAAAATATAGAAGAATGCATTTCAGTCACAAAGGAGAATTTCATTGAAAAGTTTCATTGCTAACGGGCAACAGAGAATCATTTCTATTGATGTACCATGGATGATTCCACTCAATAATCAGTGTTTTTTGAAGTTCCTACATAATTATTTAGTCTGACTTCTATGCCATAGTCGTGGTCTTTTTCTCTTAGGTCTGAGATCTCAAAGTCAGTCCTTTTCCGAAATTGTAGACAGACCTGAAAACTGTTTGGACCATCGACTTTCAATTCTATGAAAACTATTCCGCCAAACAGTTCATTAGTTCAATATTGGTCTGTCAGTCTTCTCACCAATTTATCTCACTGAAATCACAGTGATTTCTACTGACGGTAGTTTGAACCTTTTCGTTCAAATGAACTGATTCGTGTAAATGTCTTTGAATTGTAAATGATGGTTTCACTTGGTGTTACTTGATGTTGCCGGTTATATTCTGTTACGCTGCGAGATGTTGCTTTCGAGCTAACGTTGCTGTACTGACTGTTTCTAATTACTAGGATGGTCACTATTTCCGGAAATCTTCTATCGTCAACTTACAGATTGATATCATGATAACTATAATTGCTGATTGAACCAGTTGAATTTTTCATAACGATTCTGACATCAGAGGACTGAAAACTCAAATATCAATTCTATTCATAAACATGCAGAAACACATAGTCAGCACATTTTGGTACTCTGAATCTGAATCAAATTCAATGCTATAAATATACCTTGTCTTGACTACCACACTGAGGAAACACTATATTTTGAGTATACACTATATAATAAGTCACTAGATTCGTCAATAGGGCTCGTAGCTGGCTTGCATTTGGGAATATCGATGGAGGGCAGCGTGGTCAAGGAAAATCTTTCATAATGAGAAACTCAAATTAAGAATCAAGAAGACGCAAACACTATTCATTGAATTTGGTAGTCTTTTGAATCTGTACTCTATAACGAATCCTAAACTACGCATACAGTCACATTAAACTATTCATTGGGTAGTGGTTCAGCCTAGAATCACTAATGAGACCTATGACAAATGCTTCATTTTGTGGCTCTGGTTTCAACTAGTTGCCTTGCAGTGAAAGCTGCATTGGAAGACAGAAAACGAGACATATCTGGCGGTCAAAGTTTGTCTTTGCAACTGACTGTTTTGGAAAACCTTGTTTATCATTAATATTCGTAGATTGGGTAGAATTCACACAGATTTGTCCTTTAGGAGTTCAACAATACATTCGCTGTTCAGCCTAGAACCACTGAAGAGATCTATAGCGGGTTGAAATAGCACTGACTTGTGTTGGTTTACGAATACTTTGGTTTCGAATTCTCATTAATAATATTCTTCAATTTCATTCACAATATTTTCGAAATATTCTCACTGAAGAATATGCCACATGACAATATCATATTTGCTGAATTTCTGATCAGCTTCGACGTTAGTTATTGTTGTTCCATCAGATACTACTTTCCAGAAACCAGAAAATATTTTGGACCAGTGAGGTGCCTGTGGTTTGAAAAAATAATTTATGAAATGATTGACAAGAAAGGTCAGGAAGAGTAGAAAAATAGTTAAAGCCAAATAAAAGTGGTACTTTCGAAATATTATCGAACATTCTCATGATACCTCGATAATAATCTCAGGAAAAATTGAAGAATATACTTTTCAAAACCTGCGACTATCACAAGTAACGAAAGATGGCATCTTCCATAATGTGTGTATGACTGATATGACTCTTTAATGATTGTTGGTCATTTTATGTATTCCGTCTACTACACTCAAGAAAAAAAGTTGTTAGTTATAGAAATAATCATAAAAATACATGTTCCATTTAAACTCCTGATCGCACAACTGCTTCAGGAAGTAGGGTTGCAGGAGGTTATGTATTGAAAAGTTCAATGTAATAGTGAACAATGATTTTTTCAACTATCTTAAAAGAATTTTGGAAAGTTTTTGTTTTGGGAAAAAATTTCTCAGCGACAATTTTGATGGATATGGTTTTTGAAAAAGATAAACTGAAATGTATAATTATTTGCACAGAATGGATAAATGTCATTGACATCATTTTGTTATGAAATACTCTTCATGAGCGTGACATACAGTGCAACCATATGCAATATTTCTAATTGGTATGCAGGACGCCTAGGTCCTGGTATGACTGAGCATGATGTAAATGTTTTGGTACGTGATAACAAGTGTAACCAAACTTTTGATGAGCTTTTCATGATTCAAATGAGGATTTTGAAATCTTTACAGCACATTCTTCATGAGATTCAAATACTTTTCATTTAAATTGATGTAGTGAGTGGGTACAAAACCACTGTCTCTCAATCCTTGTTGCTGATTTGACAAGTTTTTTTTTCAAATGAATCATAAACATTTATCATCTAAACTGACTGAATTCAGTATTTTTTGGCATTTGGCATAGAGGTCACAACAGATTTTCATTACCCAAAACAAGCACTTTTTTTAATCACCTGAAATACAATGCGCACGTTCCGCCAACCAACTTGTCGTCTTCAGGAGATGGAGGAAAATACTTCCTCTCCAGAGCTAAGCACTTTTTCCAATCTCAAATGCCAATTCTTGGCGCACGTTTTACCAAAAAAGCTGGAGTCTTCAGGAGAAAAACTAGTTTTCTTGATCTCCTTCATCCAACGGGTGTCAAGATATATCACGTGAACTCCATATTTTCAGTGTGATTTCAGAAAAAAATCCATTTGAAACTTGTGTCCGATATAACCATTTTCAATTTACCAATGAAATGAAAGTAACGCAGAATATTAATCAGATATTTTCCAAGTACTCATTTCAGCAAGTGCATTATTGAATCCTAATAAGTAATGCGTACGCGTGTTAGACAATATCACGATTCAACCTCGACATTGAGCCATTCGATCAAATACCACTCAAAATGGAACGTCATCATTTCAATAGTATATATTCCACAGCACAAAGCTGAAGAAATTATAAGTTGCAGAACTCATTCCTCAACTCGAAACCAAAAATGTTCAAACTGGTGAGTGCTCACTTTCATGATATCCGTTGGGTTTTGAAATATATTTTGTTGATTTTTTATTACACCTCAGATTAAATTATTTTATATTCGTAAAAGAAAAATTCAACCTTTTTTGTGTATTCCACAATATTCTTTTCAACCAATTGACATTTTTTTCAGTGTACTTTTGCTGCTATTCTTGCCCTAGTTGTGGCTTCTCCTGCACCTGAAGCCAAAGCTGATCCAAAAGCATCTCCTGACCCTAGCCTTCTGGCTGCTGCCTACACTGCCCCTGTAGTAGCTGCTCCTGTTGCCTATACATCTGCCTATTCTGCTCCTCTGGCATATGCTGGTTATGTGTCTCCCTCTGTGTATTCTGCTGGATACACGGCCTATTCCCCCTATACTGGATCTTACGTAGTTTTGTAAGATCATCTGTGGAATGACTGTTAATTCATATAAATAAAGATGTTGATTTGATATAAATTGTTTCATTCTGAATCATGAATATCCCTACAAAATCCGGACAACCGTTTCCGGATGTATATCGGGTGATAACAAAATCATTGTACACGTTGTATTCAGTTGTTAATGAAATGAGGCTGAGTATAGAATGAAAGTATAGTTCATCGAAGCCGATATGAAAAGCACTCAAAAATCTATACAGGGTTACCCGAAAATTAACCATAGTGAAGAATTTCGAATAGAACCCTTTATTATCATTCAATCGAATATAAAATCATATTTTCAACGAAATAAGATATCATAAAACCATTCATATTCACAGTAGCGCCGCAAGGTGGGAGCATCTTCAATTTCAATATGGCGGCACTATAACGTCATCTTTAGAAATATTGTCGAGCAACTCGATGAAGAGAGAAACAAACAGAAAGTTAGCTCAGTTTTCAGATAATATTTGAGAAATTTATATTTCTCATAAATCCACATTTTTTAATGCCCGGTTTCACTTTATTTATTTCGAAAATATTGATAGAAAGTGACATTTTTTGAACTTTGACATCGAAGTGTACCTCTTTCAATACAAAAAATGTCGAAGATACTATGCTCTTCATGTTTCTGCGCCAATGAGAAAGTGAGTAACTCACCGACTATGATATAGAGCAGCTATGATACTTTCATTGCATATTGGAGTTCAACAACCTGTAGAGAGAAAAGCAATCATAAATTCGAAGATCAAATGACCTGCTGAATGGTATACAGTATCCTACTTGATCCAGTATTTCCTGTCGGGACCCAATATATAATTAGGCACAACGTCACTTATTTCCCAGTATTTTCCAGACTTATCATGAATATTCGAAAAAAATGAACTCACTAAACATGCTGTAAGACGTATGCTACCTTTGAAGTGATTCTATACTGAAAAGTCTGGTGTACCTACTTATTGAAATTGTTGATAACTATTATGAATGGTGAAATAACAAATGCTCAGAATATGTGATGGATATGATAGATACTTGTAACAACAACACATTGTGACACTTTTATTCAACAGTTCACAAAACCGCAACACGTGTTTTACTATACAATATCGACAAAATGGAATGTAAATTGATTGCTCACTACACTTTGAGGAGCGGTTTTCCTGTCGGAATAAAAATTACAAGAGTATCATTCAACAAATAGCGTTACTATAAGAATGTAATTAACGAGAAAGTATTAACCTCAAAAATGATCTCCAAATGTCACTACTCCCAACATCTAGCTGATTTTGTTCACTAACTTTCCAGACAAAATGATGGGAACAATTGAGTTATCAATTTCATTCGGGGAAACACGATATCTTATGGAAAGCTAATATAACCAACTATATAAAATCCACATAGATAATATAATATAATAAATAATAGTCAAAACATAAAATAATCTGCTATTTATGCAACAGCATCGTTATTAAAATCGGCCTTAAATGTTGGACATGTACATAATTAATAGTAGTCAAAAACAAAAATAAAATATTATTTATGTAAAAGCATCGTTATTAAAATCTTTCTAAAATTTTACATAAATGCAGGTCATAAGTTATCAACCATATATTCTTTGAGAGAATAATATGATTTATCCAGGAGCAACTCTTTGATTTGATTGTTATACTGTTTCAGAGCCAGATTTTTTATTGTACTTGGAAGTTCATTGTACAAGTTGATGGCCATAAGCCTGGGATATAATTTAGATACAACTAATCTGTGTTAGCACTTCCAACTGTAGGGAATTCCTAGTATTATAATTTTCATTAGCATTAAGAGTAGGAAAACTGGTTATATGCGACTTTACATATTTTAATATGTCGTAAATGTATATACTTGTAATAGTCAATATTCTGAGATTTTGGAAGATGAGTTTGCAACTTGTCCTTCTAGTAACTCCTGCTATATAACTCATGGTTCTTTTTTGTACATTGAGTATTCTGGAACAATCACTAGATGCTCCCCAAGCTATAATATCATAGGAAATGTTACAATGGTTGTACATTAATAAGAGTGTTCTATTTACATTCTAGCGTAGTTGTTCAATACAGTAAGATACTGAGGATATCTTAATACAAGTCTTATCAATATGCTTGTTTCCATTGAGATTTTCTGTTATCTTCAAACCCAAAAATTTTTGTCTTCTCTTGTTGTTGAATTGATCCATTTAATTGACGTCACTAGTAAACTGTGATCTGCAGTGGTTCTTGAATGATCAAAACGTGAAAGCACAGTTTTTCTTCATTTAACAAGAGACCATTGTCTGAGAACCACTTTTGGGCTCTTTTTATTCCATCAGATACTTTATTAACTGTGGCTTTAATATTTTCCTAAGTTATCAATAAAGATGTGTCGTCAGCATACATATCGAACTGAAAACTATAAAAATCATTTACATATATTATATATGAGAGTGGACCTAATATTGAACCCTGAGGAACCCTGAGAGAAAAATTTTCAGATCCTGATTTATTTCTGCTAACCTCTACATAGGAGTATTTACCCTCCAAGTAACTTCCAAACCATATAGTGGTCTCGGTAGTATAGAGGTTAGCAAATTCGCCTTTCAAGCGTAAGACCGGGGTTCGATTCCCCGCCGGGCCACCATACATTTCAAACTTTGTTAGGCGAATTTTGTGATTCACCAGATCAAATGCCTTACTTAGATCTATGAAAATCCCTAGCGTCTTTTCACCTTCATCCAACTCCCTGTACACGTTGTTGAGGAACTATGTAATCGCTTGATTTGTGGACAATCCCTTAAGAAAACCAAACTGGTTCACATTGAATAGACAACATTTATTGAAAATGGTTATCATTAGGTTTGAAACATATTTTTTATATATTTTTGAGAATGGGCTAATGAGGGAAATTGGTCTGAAATTTTGTACCAGTGTCATCTCCCTTCTTATGAATTGGCACAATTTTTGAAATCTTCAGGCACTCAGGAAAAATCCCCTTTTCAAAGGAGCTATTGATCAAGTAGGTAAGAGGTTCGGCTATAAAATTTATGCATTTTTTCAGTATACTCGTACTCATTTCGTCGTCACCGGTGGAATTTGAGTAGCTTAGGTTGATGACAATGGCTAGTATATCATACTCTGTGGCAGGTATGAAGTAGAGGGAATGAGCATTGATGTATTTAAAAGTTACTTTGCTTTTGGTAACCTCATTTTTCTGCAAATGAATATTTGAAATGTCATTAAAGTAGTTGATGAAACAGTTATATACCTCTGCAGGTTCAGTGACGAAGTTATCCGTTACATTGAGTATTATTTTTTCATTTTTTGCATTATTTTATCATTATTGGATCTCAGAATATTCCAAGCAGTGACAGATTTATTTTTAGAGTTCGCTAGTAAGTTGGAGTTGTAGAGCTTTTTCGCCTCATTTAGTAATTTTCTATGTAACTTTTTATATTTGATGTAGTAATTTTTCATTTAATGTGAGAGAATACAGATCCTTTAGTTTTTGCCCCGATATCATTGAGCCTTCAATTGATCAGGGTTTGCGGTTTTGTTTGTTTCTTTTTTCCATCT
>WOGR01003936.1:0-15278 GCA_015342045.1 Leptinotarsa lineolata | reverse complement strand
CCTCAGGGCTCGAAAAGTAGTTTTCCGTGTTGATATTACTTTTATTAAAACCATCAGACATATTGAATACATTTAAAAGAAAATAAAAAACATTGCAACAATTTCGAGACAAGACCAACACATAACGACAAGAAACAAACGTTTTTGCTTAATATAATTGTTCTGTCTGTATTTGTAAAGTAGGCAGGGGGGTGAGTGTAGGCCCACAGTACTTAGGCCACATGTGACCTATTGTACATCCTTCCGAGGAGTTGTCCTTCTAGGTCATCGTCCATCCTGTCCTTTCCAGGAAGGCGGATAGGTCACTAGGAGGCATCTCCTTTATATCGGAAGGTGTAGGCCAAGACTCATCGAACACACAGTTTTTCATTGACGATAACTCCGGAAACTCGCAGCATGCCTGACATGCCTGACAGTTTCATTTTCCTGTTCACACATCCTGCATAGAGGTGTGTCCACTAGCCCTATAGTATGGATGTGTTTCCTTAGGTTAACAGTGGCAAGCCAGAAATCCTACTGTTAAACGGAGGTATTTCCTGGCCATACATTTCTTCGGAGCCAGCTTTCCAGGGTCGCCCGGGTGATCCTGGCAAGACTACATCCTTTGATTCCATCCCTTCTCTTTAGTGATTGAGTATAGGTGTGACGTTTGGCTAGTTCCGCAATTGTCGAAGTCATCAGGCCGTAGGTGTACCTATCTATGTCTTAAAATTCTTAGTCCAGCCGCTTCCCTGGCTAGAAATCGGCAAAGTGATGATATCATTTTGTACCGAGGCGTTGGCTAAGTCTTGTTGGCACTCTAGTACTAGCCCTGAGATAACACGTTGTTTGTTCAAGACTAATAGGGCTTTTCCACTATCAGTGCAGATTGTTATGTATTTTCCAGAACTTCCTTTCCTGGTTATCTCTTTTGTGGAGATTGAGATTTTAGCCAGTTCTGTTTGAAATACGCTGGTATTTTTCCCCATTTCCCACTTAATATTTAGGCTTAGTAATCTGGAGTAAACTCTACCTCCGTACGTTGACATAGGTCTTATTATTGCATCGTGGATCTAGGTGACCACATGGGGTGAAATTCCATATGTGCGTCCCACCACACAGGGTGAAAGACCCCATATGTGTCCCACTGTCCTCCAACATTGCTCATTAGCCACATATGCACTTTCTGCTCTACACTTTAGGTGAGAGTTCCTAATATAATTGTTATTTTCAGCTTTTCATTTTTTTATATTTCATTGATTCTTACAGGAATTTCAAATCATTTTATATCATATTGGACAATGTAACTCCGAACTAATGATATTCACCATCAAACATTGTCAACCACCTTCAAATAATTATAGTTGCTTAAATTTTTCACATCAAGTTACCTGGATATCTGTCAAGATTGCTGTTCGATATTATTGTTATTGGCCTTACATCGATAAGGAAATTGAAAAAATGTGTAAAAAGTGACAAGTTTATTCTCAACAAAATCCAAGTAAAACTGTACTGCAGCCTTGGCCACAAATACAAAAACCATAGTCTCGTATCCACCTAGATTTTTTAGGTCCGGTGTATGATAAGAAATATTTTCTTGTTACTAATTCATAAACAAAATGGCTTGAAGTATTCTAAATGAGAAACACTAACGCAAAATCAGTTATTTTGGAATTCTATATGTTTTCCATATGAATGGAATCAAATATTAATTTTTCTGCCTTATCATGCTCAAAGCAACGAAACTTGCGTGAAACTATAGAACACGCCATTGAGGAAGCTAAAGTGGAAGAAAAGTTGTACAAGAAATTTTAGAAGAATTTCTTTTCGACTATCGAGTTGCTGAAAATAGTTCGACGAAAGTTAGTCCGTCAAAGAAATATTAAAACCCGTTTGGATCTCCTTCGCCCTTCTCAAAAAATTATTCATGATTTGAAAGTTCAGAACCAGAAAGATAATTTCAGAGCAAAATTAAGAAATGTTCAATCAGGTAAAAAAGTTGTAGTGAGAGACTTTTTAAACAAAGAACCTACTTGGATTCCAGGGGAGATTTTCAGAAAATGAAGACTTGTTACTTTTGAAATCTGTTTAGGAAAAGGGAAACTTGTATAAGAAGGCATTCTAATCAAATTAGATCACGTATGTCTGAATCATCTTATCCTGATTCAACAGCCGAGGCTACTGCTGAATCAGCGTCAGAGAAGCAATGTTCGGATTCGAGATAAAAGTCATCTTGTAGGTATATCAGAAGATATACCTATTGATCTGGAAACTGTAATTACTGGAAGTGATACTTCACTGACAGCTGAAAATAGCTCCGTAGTAGAGCTAAGTCCTAAGTGTTAGTAATAAGTTAAAAAAACAGTTATATTTATATAACTTGTGTTTATATATGATTCTTGGTACGGTATCTAATAATGTGTATTGTTTTTTTATGTATGGTACATGCTTTTGGGGTTTTTAGTCGATTCTCCAGGTGTTCAATAAATGGAACTGAAGTGAATATGTTTTTATTCAAAATCTTCAATAATAACCATAGAAATATTATCTAATAACGCTACAATCATAATATTATTATATATTATAATCACAGTTTCATTCATGTTTTTTTTTCTGTGGAAGAACATTTTCCATGATGCATTGCAAAACGGACAATGAACCTTGCTTTTTATTTCACTTGCTAATATAAGTATACATATCACCGAACCGAAACACTAGTAGATATTCCGATTGTCAAACTGCTACTTTTATACCGGTTCCGTATTTCTAGTATTTTCTGGAAACTTCGAATATCGGAAGTTCGAGAAGCGGCGTTACAATTCTCATATAAGCGGAAGTAGATTCGAATACTGGGCAGAGCTGCTGTGTTGCCAGATTTCAAACAATTTCCTCAATTTAAGGAAAAAGCAATAATTCTCTAATACTTCTGCTTCTTCTTCTACTTCTCCTTGTTCTTCTTCTTCATCCAAGGTGCCGGTAAATTGCCTCAATGGTGATATATCGCATGTCTCCTCGTTGGCATTGAAAGAATACTCGCAACAAATCTCGGTTCATTCCAATGTTGAAAGAAAAGTTTACTGCTAAAAATATATTGGTAAAACAAGCTTATGGAAATGATGATGTTATGATAATCGAAACATCAATAGAGTAATTCAATTTGACAAATGAACTATTGTTGTAGGTGAAGATGTAAACTCTCGTATTACTCATTGCTCGAACTCCAATTGAAAAATCTATTTTTTTAAACCTGGAAAAGCTCAATATCAATCGGAAATATATTCATCGAAATGTTCATCTACTTTTGCAAAGTATCAAAATCATGTACTATTTTCACACGCAATAACTGACTGTGATACATCTACATTTTTAAGGAGGGGTAAAATAACAGTTATTGAAATGTTGAGCTGGGTACAAATTTTTGAACTTACACTCCTATTTTTGGGTCTAATTTGACCGGATAACATAGCAAAAATTGAAGAATCTATTTTTATTTCATTCGAAAAAATCGTTTATTTGTTCATTGTTGAACAATATGATTAAATTTGGAGTTATTTCTATCCAAGATCCTACAAAATGAAAATTTTATTCACCTTATCGTCAATCTGAAAATTCCTGACGATGATATAATCAACAAATCAAACAATGGCGGCCATATAACAAAACAGGCTTCCGAGAAAATGACATGCGAATGCGAAGAGGAAATATGGTTTCTAAGACCGATTGAAACGCAAATATAGAAATTGTCGTCAACAAAGAGGATTGTGAAGATAGCAAATGTTTGCAATGGCGTTACAGATTTCCTAGAATATTCGCGCCTAGCCTTATCCTATCCGGATCGAGTCAAGTCAGCCATGTTAACTGTGTTACCAATTGTCGTTTTCCTTGATTAGTATGTCTGTTTGATTCTTGCTTTTCACAGCTACATCGAGAAAACAATTGAAGAAACTCTGATGCATGTGAATCATCTTTCGCGAGATGATTTGCTTTTGGTTTGAATATTAAAATTTGTAGATGATACTGGCGAAATAAGTTTGTGCGGCAAATGGCCTTTCCTATATAAAGGTTTTCCTATTTATAAGATGTCCATATGACTAATTAAACAGTTCGCAATCCTATTCAATTCTTCAACCGGTTCAAGTGTCGTTAATTCTCAATAAATTATCGAAGAAATCAAAGATATAAGCTTGCGAAATGGTGAGATTTTTGTATATTCCGATATGAATTCGTTATTTCTAAGTGTCTTCATAAAAATACTATAGAATATTTGAAGAATCTGTGGAGATCGATGGTTTTTGTAGGAAAATTGTTGAAGAGAGTTAGTTCATCAATCTTACAGAAATTTGCGTGGAACGTAATGGGCTTGTTCCATGATTTTTGGTGTACAGTTCATTTGATGGTGATTTCAAATTGAAAAACAGTGCACTTCGTTTCAGCTCCCTAAATATCGTTGTTTGCCTGTAATTATTAAAAATAAGATTTTCTAGGCCCGTGACATCACGGGCCTAGTCCCGCTTCTTGTTCTATTCACCAATAGGAACAATTCAAATAATCAACATTGCCAAATCGTAAAATTGACGGAGCGTATGAATAGTTTCTGATTCATTCGTGATTTTAAGTAAAATCACAGTCACTTTCGACAACTAATTTCAAGAAACAAGTGCAAAAAATGCATTGGAAGGTTGAATTGATTAAACATGGATGAAGAAGACATTTGTATGGCTGTGATGAATTGTGAATTGCACCCAATTTTGAGTATCTTCTGCTAACTGAAAAAATGAATATATTTGAGTCTCGCCTATGAGATTATATAAAAAAAAATTATCTAAAATACCTATATATTAAGTAAAAGAAATACTTACGTCAAAGTGATCCTCGCATATTTTCTTTCGATGATGATTTATATCCGGCAGAAAAAAATCATAGATCTCGTAGGTTTTTGAAAAATGAGAAATGAAAATTTTCTATGTTTTTTACCACTTTTACTCATAACTAAAGTTTCTGCACTTTCGTCCTATAAGTACATTTTCAAACTTTTACAAAGTTTAATGTAAAAGTTCAGTAAAGAGACAGAGAAGAGGGAAAACAAACAAGAAGGAGATAGAAAGAAAGATCATAAATTATTGGTGAATACACAGGAAAAGCAAGAAAAAGACAACCAGATGTAGCTTCATTTATTGAAAGATTTAAAATGTCCTCAAGTGAGGCACAGGATTTTATTCATGAAGAGTTTGGATAAGCAAATCAAGAAACAAAGGAGGGATTAGAAAAAATAGTCGACTGGAAGCTTGAGGGAGTTGAAAGAAAATTTGAAGAGGAGCTTGAAACACAGTTTGGAGGAGTCGAAAAAAAGTTTAAAGAGGTTTTCAGGGAACTTCGAAAAGAATCACCGGAACCGAATAGAATTGCTGTAGAAACATTCAAACCCCAATTTTTGATGGCAAACTTCATGGTCAATTTATCGCAGATATTTTGAGGCCGCTGCGAAAAATAATGGATGGAAAAATGAAGAGAAAGCAACAGCCTTCATACTGGAACCACGAAGAAAAGCCTCAGAAATTCTGCAAAATATTCCAGTGGATAGACAGAAGGGTTATGAAGCAGATGTATCGTCTTTGGAGGTCAGATATGGTAGGGAATACCTTCAACAAGCCTACCAAGCTCAACTAAAGGTGAGAACTCAAGGTCCATCAGAAAGTTTGCAGGAGTTTGGGGCTGAAGTCGAAAGGCTGGTAAGACTCACCTATCCTGATAACTTCACCCGTCATGAAAAATTGAATGAAGCCATCCTTTATGCCCTAGAACCTAGAATATAAAGCTGCCAAAAATAAATCTTGACAACAACGAAAAGTGCTAGTGTGGGCCATCAATGAAAAGGAAAACGAAGGAACAAATCGAGTCATGGTAGGTCTAGAGGAACTCTTTGAGAAATATTGGATGAATGGAACCGTTCCCAAGGCAAAAGGGCGGCCTAAATGCTATAAATGCGGCAGAGAAGGAAATTTAAGGCGGGGCTATCGATCTCGTTCAACATCCAACGAAAGAAAAGATTGGCGTTCGGGATCATCCGAACTGAAGCGCCGGGGTTCAGAAAACTAAATTCAGCCAGTGTTGAGGTGGGTACATTGGTTGCTGCATCCCGAGCCCCCAGGTATTCGATTTCCATGATAGGTCGCAACAGTAACAGCTTAGTTGTCGACGGATCTCTGAATAATCCCCAGTGACTTTTCACCATCGATACTGAAGGAACGAGGTCTGTAATGAGAGCCGACAATTCCAACATAAGCCATTTGAAGAGGTTATCAATAGTACCCGTTCTGGAGATAGACTAACAGTCTATGGAGACGCTGAAGCGAGACTTAGGCTTGGAAATTTCCGAAATAGAAACCAAGGTATCAGTGGCCAACATCGTCCACGAATTCATTTTAGGACTAGACATCATGTCCCCCTACGGATTCGTGATGGACATGTGGACATAAGGAACAAACTGTTGAAAGTCGAAAATGAGGAAATTCTACTCGAAGTGCTCTCTCAGCCTCATACTGGAAGATTCCATAATCTCCTCCAACACCGAGAAAATCATTCAAGCTGAAATTACTTGACCTGGCGACTTGGGCACAGCATTGATAGAGCCATCCAACGGCTCTGAAGCCGGAATTTTCGTGGCCACACCTTACGTGAATGGTAACAATCAAACCATTCCAGTAAGAATAATCAACCCAAATAATAACAGGGTGACTCTCAAGAAAGGGCAAGTAATAGGCATCTGTCAACCGATTGTAAGAATTACGAGTATCGAAGAAGAAGTCCATCTACACAGCATATTCAACAAACCGCAAAGGAACTCATCGACTCTTTCAAGAAGACGTGGAGCCATCTATCTGAAGAAGAACTATTCAAATCCACCCGAATCGTAGAAGAAGAGAACGATATGTTTGTGAAGCACAAAATTATTGGTCGAACGGATCTAGTTCAATATCGGATCGACACGGTGGTTGGCCTTCGCGAAGCAAGACGAAGCTGTATCCATTGTTAAGGACATGTTGGAGGAAGGAGTAATCGAGGAATTAAGCAGCCCCTGGTCGTCACTTGTTGCGTTGATGACTAAGAAAGATGAATCGACAAGATTTTGCGTAGATTACAGGAGGCTCAATGATGTCACCAGAAAGAACGGTTACCCCAGAATAGATAACTTCTTGAACACTTTGATTGAATGCAAATGGTTCTCAACACTAGATCTGAAAAGCGAATATTGGCAGGTGGCCGTTCGCCCTGAGGACAAAGAGAAGACTGCCTTTTCTACCGGTAATGGATTATACCAGTTTAAGTTTATGCCGCTCGGATTATGCAATGCACTAGCAACGTTTGAACGCTTGATGGAGTTGGTGTTGAGAGGCCTTACCTGGAAAACATGCTTGGTCTATCTTGATGACATTATAATCATCAGAAAAAGTTTTGGCGAACATCTATCAAATTTGAGGAGTGTTTTCACGAGGATGCGTAATGCTCACTTGTAGATTTATCTCAAGAAGTGCTGCCTCTTTCAGGAGAAGGTGAATTTTTTGGGACATGTTGTGTCTTCAAAGGAAGTTGAAACAGATCCAGAGAAAATCAAGGCATTGCAAGAATTGCCAACACCGAAGAGCAAGCACGACGTAAGAAGTTACCTTGGATTATGTAGCTATAACCAGCGTTTCGTGAAGAACTTTGGGAAAATTGCCAGACCGCTGCATAGCTTGACTGAAAGGAGAACTCCCTTTGTCTGGTCCTCAGACTGCCAGCAAGCATTTGCTGCCCTGAAGAAACATTTGACCAGCGCACCGATCCTGACATACCCGAAGGAGGAGGGCTTGTTTATACTGGACACGGATGCATCTCAACATGGAATAGTAGCAATACTTTCTCAGGTGCAAGAAGATGAAGTCGTCATCAGCTATTTTAGTCCCTCGGAACGTCCGAAAAAACAATATAATCCTTTCAATAATTAGGAAATTTTCGGAATTAATTTCATTTAGGGCGCTTTTCACTACACCGTACCTTCATCAGTTGAAGTGGTATATCAAACTACTCTGTAATGTATTTTACATAAAACTAGGTAATTGCAAAACTTAATTAGATGAATGATTAATTTTGATTTTGACAAAACAGATAAGTTTCGAAAAAATGACTACAATTTATAATCATATTAATAATTGAGAATTTTCGTCAAAACTTGATTGAATAAATAAGTGATAAATTATGGCAACACAGGTAAAAAAACAATAACAATTCAATATTACATCTAGAAGAGCAGTTCATTTTGAATATGTTAGTTATTGATACGTTATGAAGACAAGTTTAAAATATCAATAATTAACATAACATATTCATAAATTACCTTTTTTCCTAGAAGTAATATTTTTTCGAAAATCTACCATTTTGCCAGAATGAATCATTTATCTCATTGAGTTTTGGTTTATAATGGTATATGATGTTTATCGTATTTATTAATTACCTGTTTTTCTGGAAGTAATATAGTCTTGTTATTTTTTTAATCAGAATTAATAATAACAATATTGCCTTTATTGATCGATACAAATATTCATCTGTTTATGGAATGTTGGTGACATTCGACCAAAACCGCTCTTCTATGAAACCAACAATAGAATATAGTATATTGAAGATAGCCTCAAAAATAATTAATATAAAATTCACAATTTAAAACATGATGAATCTATATTTCATGTTTATATAATGCCAAAGAATATTCCTTTCAATTTTTTTTGACAAGTTTTTCATTTGTGCAGGAATTGAGTATAAGTATAAGAAAACCCTCATTGGATTTGACTTGACCTTCGAACACAGAACATAGCTCTGTTTCTAGTTGAGCAATTGCGGTAATCAAGTGGTGTAGTGAAATTGATTTTTCTCCCAGGATTTTTCGTGGGTGGTCAGGAAAAACCACACTGCTGTTCGTGTAATATGGAACTGTAACTAATTTGGAGTGGAATGAATGGACAATACGGGGCGTCGATATTAGGCGGTTCTTCGCAAATACACAGCTAAAATAAGATTTAATTAATTCTCCCATCTCCCAATAGAACACTTCTGGCTTTACCTTTGCCTACTTCAAATAACATGCGTGGGTAACAATGAAACCACAGACTTCACTTCGATTCAACAAATCTCTCTCCCAACGCTTTTTCAATAAATCAATTCCTCATATGAAAACAGTGGCGGTTTTTCTGTGCATTCCGATAGTTGCAAGGTTTTTAGACATATCGAGGATCACTATGGCAGGCAACTCATTATACAAATATATGAATAACGTATTAAAAATAGACATTGGAGGAGTAAACGTGTGATGAGTCAAGAGGAAATACCCCTGTCTTGCTACAGTAGCTTTTTGAGTTTTTCTAAATGATACAAGGGAATTCCACATCGTTGATCTGAAACTCCACGCCTGTCAGTCTTGTAAAAAATCTGTTTTCCGAATAAAATATATTCATGTTTCTTTATACTTCGATGCTATGGCTCTTCAGCTTCCTGAAAAACTTTTCCTGCAAGTGGTTGACGATGAATATCTCTCGAATACTTTTTCCATCAACTCTGGTGTTCCCCAGGTATCCATATTGCCTCCAACCATCTCTTTATTGGAACTTATTGGAAAAAACAAGAATCCAGCACACTTGTCTCGTTATACCATTTGGATTCCAAGTCATTGACTGTGGATGTATATCTTCACCGGCAGCAGGAGGTTGCATATCTTAATGAGGATCTAGAGATGATTTCGAATTGGGGTGAAAATAACCAAGTTCAGTTCAATGCTACAAAAATTCAGGCATCGATTTTCATTAAAAAATATTAATGTCTCCGAACCGGATACAATGATGCCAGGAAAGACGATTCCGCTTTCTACTTCGATAAGTTTGTTGGGGGTTAAAAGGGTCTTTTTTAAAAGCTTAGAACACTGTACACACCTCAGTAACTGTTGATGCTTTATAAAGCTCAGATCAGACCTTCTTTGGAGTATTGTTCTCGTGTATGGAGCTCCGCCCCTAAGCATACCCTGAAGCTGCTGGATTTCATTCAGAAATGAGCCATCCGACTGATTGGAGACGCAAACATCACTTGCAGCCTTGATAGTCTAGAACATCGGAGAAAAGTTGGAGATTTGTCTCTCCTCTATAGATGCTTTCACGGGAAGTGTTCAAGTGACTTGGCACATTTGATTCCACCAAGAGCGGTACATATCAGAAATACACGACGAACTGTGGCTGCTCATTGTTTTGAGGTTCAACTCAGTACACCTCGAACTTCACTGTTCAAGAACTCTTCCATTCGGAGAACCATGTTTATGTGGAATTATCTTCCTGTGAACGTTTTTCTAAATGAATTTAATCTCCAGCGAATAAAATCCATTTTGAATCGCCACTTTCGCACAGATACCGTTCTTAGAGCGCCTTAAGGATTCTCCTGGTAAGATAGAATCTGTACACATATAGAAGTTTGAGTATAGAATAGCAGAATCGTGGTTGCGTGGAAGAGCGCTAATCTACCGTTTTCAGATGGTAGATGAGCGAATGATGCCATTTGCTACTCAATATTGCTTTACTTTGTACTTTGTAATTGTTGATTGTGTAGCAATAAAAACATTTATTATTATTATTATTAATAATTTCGCCAGGTGAGATACATGTTTCTCGTTTCATCATCGAATCAATATATAAACCAAAATTTTCACAGTGTTTAACAATACTTTGAATCATTGAGAAGAAGTTTGTGTGATTCTGATAGTGTAGCGATGGTTTTAAGATAATAATTTATTCAGACACTTTCAGGAAAGCTCTATGATGACGAAAATGATAGGTACATCTTAGTGTCGTCAGCTCACAGATGGAACCAACAGATATTTATTAACAAGAGAAAATCAGCAGTGTAAACTGTTGATAGAGGTGGCCCTAATATGCTTCCCTGAGAGACATCCCTGAAAATATTTTTAACTGAAAAATATTATTTTCAACTACTGTTTCAGCTTCTTCAAAAATATTATGTGATACAATGTACCGAATGCCTTGATAAAGTCGAGAAGTATCAAACAGGTAGTCTTTTTATTGTCGATAGATGACGAAATGTCGTGTGTAACTTTGAGTAGCGTGGTGGACGTAATGTATTCTTTTCTATACCCTGATTGTGTTACTGATAGGAAGTCAATTTTAATCATCAAAAAAAGCTGTGAGTTGATTGGATGCTTACTTCACAATAACTTCGGAAATAGTACGTAGAATACTGATTGGGCAGGAGTCCGATCAAGATTTCAACTAGATTACCAATTTTTGGGTCAAGAATAACATTCGCATCCTTCCAAGCCATCGTGAGCAATCCATTTCTGAAGCAAGTATTGATAATATGTGAAAGTCTCTTTAGCCTGCGCCTTAATAATTCTAAGACCGTTTTCTGCTTTCTCCTTGATCAGGGTAAGGTTCAACTTTTTCAATTGTTGCGCGTATCACAATGATTAGCTGTTCCTTAGTGATGTTCTGAAATGCCACTCTTACTTTATGCTCTAGTTCTTCACGAGTAGCTGGTGCTTTGTAAACCTGATTTTTAATTGTTCCCCGGAGAAAAAATTCTAGCGGAGTAATATCTGATGATCTAGAATATGAAAAAAAAATACATTTATGTACAAATGTGACAACTCAAGAATGTACCTCGCAGGCCACTGAATATGTCCATAAGTGCCAATCCACTTTTCTGGGAAGGTGTCATTCAGATGTTCTCTAACGACTTGAGAATTTTGAGGTGGCGCTCCATCTTGTTGAAAAAAGATATTAATTTGGTTAGCCAGGGGCAAATCTTCAATGAAATCATTACTTTGATTTCTAAGGAACTGTAGACATCTCTCCGCAGTCAGTTGTCCGTCGAAAATTATAGGCTCCAAAAGTTTTCCTCCGATACCCCAGCTGTTGAAAATTTCCTTCTTGCATCAGATGTAAATTTGTTCGAGACCAGTACCTTTTATTATTTCTATTGAACATACCCAAGTTGGTGAATCGGGTTTCATCTGAATAAATAATTTTACATGGAAAACGCATATCTTCTCTGTACTCAGTCAAAAACCAGTTGCAATTAGTCAATCTTTTGTTGTGATCGTTATCGTGAAGGTGTTGGTGTAGTTAGTACTTGAATGATCGATAATTATATTTGTTATATTATTATATATTATATATGTTATATTACTCACATGATATCATCAATGGGTCTTTTGAAGGAATGAAAAATTTTGATGATATCTGACAGACACACTTTGTTCGATTTAAATTTGAAGAAAGGAAGCATTTAATGAAAGACCCTATAGAAGGCTAAACCACTTCCTTTTTTAACCTGACGATCTTTGCGAATAAACTTATATTCCGAGATAACAAATGGTTCAGTGGTAGTTGCATCATCAAACTAAATTTCCCATAAATTATAAATGTCCAAAGATTCGTTCTGTTAGAAAACGGTAAACAAGTGAAACTCTGTTATCAAGTGTCGCATTAAAGTGTGAAAAGTTTATATTTAATTATAACTTTTTGTTGAAATACGTGTAAAATACATGAAGAATGAAATTTTGATGAAACAAAAGAGGAAAAGTAGACGATTGTTTCTATCTGTAAATACTTTTTTGATAATATAAGAACGTTTGTCTGATGAAGTTTTGTAATTACCTAATTTTGTATAAAATACATTGTAGAATAGTTTGATGTACCTGTCCAACTGATAAAACCACCGTGTAGCGAAACTTGTCTCCAATTAAATTTATTGTGAAAATTGTATGCTTATTATCATGAATACGTCAGTATTATTAAAACGCACTGTTCGGACACCCTGATAACTTAATACTAGGATCAAAAGTCTCTTAAACTCGGAAAGTTGCAGCTTCATCTGATAAATTGAAGATATAAGATTTGTTATCAGTACCAGAGAGTATTCATGCAGGAACAGGAATGAATCAAACAGGTCATGAACAAAAAATGAGACAGAACAAATATTTTAGAATCACACAACCCTATCTCGTACAAAATTAGATCGTTTCAATCAGTTGCACCGAAACAGACTTGCAGAAATACCCACGAAAAACGAACAAAGCGGCATTTATACTAAACGACGTTAATTTGACTAATATCGTAACAATAGGGCTAATAGTAGTTGTTGGTAGTGAATAAAGTAGGGGCGTAAATCCACCCTTTACAAGATAAAGATTCAATCTGTCCCCGTATAGCCCCTTTTCGGTTACGGCTCGGTCGTGTGATTTCAACATATGGCTACAAATGGACCTAATACCACTGAGGAAACGCGAGCGATAAATTGAGTTGTTCACGATTAAAGATAAACGAACTCTTGGTGGGTGGGCGATAATATCTGCTATGATCTGAAATGATATCGTGATTTATCAATTTAAAAAAGTGTTATTGCTAATTCTAAAAGTTTCGTACTAATCGACAGACACTAGACACACTGCGGGATCATGAGTATATTGCGATTTTGTTCCGTTTTTTCATAACACCCATTTTATCAATTTTGTTTTCTGTAGTTTCGTTTAATTATTCTTATACTCTTCTGAACGTATATTAAAAATGTAACAGACAGGATTGGGAGAATCTTGGAGGAACACGATGTGACAGTAACATTTAGGTCAACAAAAATCATCAGAGAAAGTCTAAGGTCAGCTAAGGACCCCAGAGGACTTTAGCAACACCCGGGGTATACCCGATTTCTTGTAGCTGCGGGTCAGTCTACATTGGAACCCGAAAAAAAGTATAGGTATCCGTGTTTCTAAACACAAGAGAAATTGTCGACTAGGACAAACCAACAAATCAGCTGTGGCTGAACATGCTCGCAACAAATAGATGATTTCAATGGAATCTAAAAGGCAATGAACATCAATGAAATCTGACTACCTATCCTTAATTATACACAAATAAGGTCAGGTAATCCAATTGAGAGAAATCAAGCCACGCCCACCAATAATAGTACAAAACCGGATGCAGTTACCATCAGCATTGTAGTTTTTGTCTCGGAAACAATGGGACTCGTTACCTCATCGCCTTTGATAATGTATATTGCAGTAGTAGACGAAACGTCAGGAATAAAAACCTGCAGACCACGGCCAGAAAAACTGAAAAATAGCTTTCGAAGGTTATCTCCGGCCGTGAAAGTTAACATTTTTTGATATTATGGGTTGTTTATAAATTGCTTTCCTTCTACTATCTGCTGCTTCATATCCATATGAAGCATGACGAGTGGTATCTGCTTCTTCGTTGCAGCTGAAGTATGTTTTGTTTGACTGTGGAATGTATAGTGCACTCTTTATGTTTCTCGTCGATCTATTTCTCAATTTTTGTATTTCCTCAACTGATTTCTTATTTAGAGTAGATAATTCGAATCTTGCACTTTCATTAGCATTTTTGTTGTTTGTGATTACCAAGTTTCGATACTCCCAATATAAAGTTAATCTTTTCCTATCCACCATTTCCTTCGAATTTTCTCGGCAATTCCTCTCCCTCTTGGGTTCAATAATGCTCTTAGTGCAGCTCAGCTGTCTACAAGAATATCGATCCACCTATTTTGTTGGGACCAAAATTACTGGTTTATTTTGACATTACATGCACTTTTACTTAGGTAACAGGTGTGAATTACCTGAGCGTGAATTTCTGCCCATTTAGTGTATTCCAGCTTCAGATGTTACATGCTCATTTCTTCCATTGGTGCCTTTTCAGGTCGAGAGGTGTGCAATATTCTCACAAACAAGTATGAGCTGTGATCTGTCTGCTCGACAGGCCCTCCAGTAGTTTCTACAAAACTGGTTGGTGACGGTTCCGAACTATCAGAAGTGACGATGTACAAGGTCCACTCTCACTAAACATCTTCAATTTGAGCGTGTCAAGTCCCGGTTATAAAAGATGCTCAAAGGTAATATATTCCACCTTGTTCGAGTAATTATACACGATCTTGGGATCTTTGAGTTACTGTTATAACCTAACTTGCCCGGATTTTCCCATTTCCACGATTTTTGCCCTAAAGATCCCGAGAAGTCAGGATGCAAAGCCAAGTAGGTCGTTTTGGGAGATGATGAATAATGGTCAACGGAAAATGTTAACCAAGACAGTCAGTCTTGGCATAGTATTTCCAATACCAATTGGAACAGCACAGAGAAGGAATTCCCGCCTCGACATAGGCGTCAGCATATTATTTTTCAGTGGTAGTTTTTCAGTTACTTATTCTTACAATCATAGCAATTGATCACCCCATGAAAAAGTTATCTCAACTGAATTTTTCCA
>WOGR01003935.1:0-15005 GCA_015342045.1 Leptinotarsa lineolata | reverse complement strand
ATTTGGAGAAATAGTCCATCACAACCATAAGGTATTTGTTACCGGATTTGGTCATAGGGAGTGGTCCCAAAATGTCGACTACGATTTTCTCGAAAGGGCACCCACTGAGGCACTGCTTCAACGTTTGTCTTTGCCTTGTCTTCGGTCCCTTTCTCAAAGAGCACAAGTCACAGCGCTTATATCACTCTTCTACGTCTCGACGGCAATTGACCCACTAGTACCTCTCACGTACTCTTGCGAGAGTTCTATTCACTTCGAAATGGCCTCCAGTGCATCCATCATTAAGCTGTTCGAGTATATTCGGAATACACGTCTTGGGAAGGATCAACTGGAATTTGTGGGTTTTTCAATCCAGGCTTTCCCATTTCCGAGTGGGTAGGTTATCTCGAATGCACATGGAGTCCCATTGGAGCCAGTAACTCTTTTCTTGCTGACCGTGCTTGGAGATCTCTTGCCTTTCCGGCCTCACTCCTTTGTCAATCCATTCTCGTTCAAGACCGGATCTTCCTTCTGCGCTACGATGATCTCCTGCCTCGTCATAAAGGTGCTGTTACCCCCAGAGGCTGTTAATGACCGTACCACACCATGGTCAGGTGATTCCTCAGATTTTCTGTCCGTATCCCTGGACAAGGGACCTTTACAGGTTGCAACCCTCCGGGTCAGAGGGAACCCGAAGCGGCGGAAGGTAGGGGAGCTTATCTCCCTATCAGAGCTGTCCATAAAGGAGTCTCTGCCGGCTATCTTGTCACGTCTGCTGAAAAATTCTTCTGGTAATTGGATATCCTTCTCCTTTTGGCGTTGACAAAACTTGCCCTCGCGTTCGAAAATGGACAACTCCTGATAAACTTCCTACCAGATAAATCAGAACTATAAATGAATAATAACCGAAAATGATGAAAATAATAAATAAAAATAAAAATCTATTCAAAAATGTTAATTTACCAATGAAAACCCATAATAAATCTAAATATTTGTAGAAAATTATTATATGTATATACACGTGTATATTCATATATAAATATAAACACATATATCAATACGATACGTTTCTATCTAAAAACGATAATTTTTTTATATAGTTAGTCAGAATCCCTTTTCTGGAATCATTCGATTCCGATTTCTGTTTAATCTGTTTAAAATCTATTTTTCCGTTAATCAGCTATCGCTCCCATACAATCGACAACTCTCAGAAGTTCAGAAACTTGTGCGAGCTAAGGACTAACGAGGTCTTACCTTTCAATGTGTGTTTCCTGACACGTTATCGCAAAATGTCTATAGAAAGCAATTTGGGATTAGCTCCGCTCAAAGAGTTGAAGCTTTCCCAATGGTTCTTGAGAAACCTATGGAGAGGAAATATCTTAATATTACGTTGTTCTGACATTAACAAATTCCCAGTTTTTTGTTCATCCAGTTCTATATTGAGTAAATGTGTTCTATAACTACACCTTAGTTCTAATTATTATTCGACAGCCCGTTATGGTATGAAGTTGCCAAAACTACAAATTGCGGGAAGAGGGGGGCCTTCTGTCAACTGTCAAACTGTTTTTTTGTTTTTGAAAATTCAATGCACAAATAGCGGTGGATTCAAATCTTGAATTAATTTTGAGATATCTTTCAAGTACCATATTTGAAAATTATGGTGCATAGTTCACGTCAAAAATTTTTTTGAATATGAAAGAGTACGAGTATACGCAATGAATATTATATTGAGTATACGAATGAATATTAAGATAGTTTCGCTAAAAAATTATTCAATTTGTTGAATAAGACCTTCTTCTCTAACATCATGTCATTTCCCACGGTATTTAACTGGAAAACGTACTTTATTGGAATTTGAGCAGGCGGATGATTACATTGTTACTTTTTCCTCAGTAATAACTCCGGGAAAGGTGAGCATGAACTGAACTTAATTATTAACGAGAGTTTTCCACTCGTTTTAACTTCGCACTTAACCGCTTTGTGTTCTCAATTAAACTTATAATCTCGTCTATCAGAATATGATGAAAAGTAAATTAGTTAATCAATTTTTGCATTACTATTTTCAGGTCTTTTCCGTTCGATTCGGGCACTGAAAACTCAATAGAACTTTGGAAATTATAGCTTTCCGTTGAAGAAATTGAAAAACATACAGGCATTTGTTTTCCAATTAAGAGTGGATCAAGATATTTGCTGTCACAGATTTAAAAGTTTCAAACATTCAAACCTTCCAATGAAGGATTCAAAAACTTGCCGACGTAAGGGGAAAATAATTTCTCAAATATATTTGGAGGCAGGAACTCAGTTACTACTCAATAATTGCTAACGAGTCGACATTAAAATTAGGTACAATATTGTAACCTAGGCGGTTCTGAAAAAAAATGAAGATATTTCATTTTTTGTTGAAACCAATGGAGTGATTGAAGATTGTGAACTCTCCTGCTAAGAGAAACCGGTTTTTAAGCTATTTTCCGGATTTGTTCGTCGTAGTTTTCATGACATTTCGTCTACCATTCGGTAACACTCATCTAAGATAATAAGGCACCGAATGAGTGCTCTAGTGGTCCTCAAAGCATACTACATTGTTCAGGATTCAGGTAGCCGGTTTCATTTCCAAGATGGTGATTACCTCTCTCTTTCTTCCTCTTTTCATGCTGAAATTATTTGAGTAGATCACCTGCAGACCGGTTTCGAGGTGTTACCTCTCATTAGTGCAGGAATGATTTGACCCAAACAGCGAAGTGCCTGGGACTCTATTAATTTCAACGTAGCTCAACTGCATGTATGAAACCTTCGTCTGAACTAGTAACAGATCCATCTCGTGAACGAAGCTCTAAGCGGTGAAGCAACATTTCATCTACCAATACTCTTACAGATTAAACCGTGTCTGAAGACTATATCGAGAGGATATATACATACCTAGCTAAAGTGGGTCGAAAAGACCCGCACCCCAAATCGGTACGACCAATCAGCCTTACATCCTTCCTGTTGGAAGGACTTGAGAGGATACTGGACGGACACATCAGGAAAGTTGCTTTATATGTAGCCCCACTGAATAACCGCCAGTATGTATTTCAAACAGGCAAATCGACAAATTTAGCATATATATACTTGGTAGAGAAAATTTTTCAATCCCTTGACAACAAGGAGATTGCAGTTGTTGCATTTTTCGATATTGAAGGAACATTTGACAATGCACTACCTAAATCTATAGAATCAGCCCTGGCTGGAAAAGGCATAGAATCGACCATAAGTGGATAGATCTATGTCATGCTGCTAAACAGAACTGCAACTGCGACTCTTCAAGACGAGGCCATTAGGTTCAGGGTCACCAGGGGCTGCCCTTCTGTGGTCGCTCCTGTTGGATAGTCTTTTTGATGCCCTCGTTGGAAGAGAAGCAGATCTGCAAGCTTATGCAGATGACCTTGTCATCTTAACAAGGTCCACGTCAGGCAGGGTAGCTTGCAAAATCCACCAAAGTATGATGAAAGTGATTCACAGTTTATGCCAGAGGGAGCTGATGTCTGTCTACCCAAGCAGAACTGTGATGATCCCCTTCACCAAGAGGAAATAATTGAACGATTTAATGTCACTTTCCCTCAATGGTGAAGTCATTCCATTTGAAACGGAGGTGAAATATCTTGACATTGTGCTCGACAAAAAACTCACCTGGAACACTCACTTGGATAAAGTTTTACACAAATTCAGACTGTCCCTATGGACAGTCTGAATTTGTGTAAAAAACTTAGGGTTCAGATCCCAAACAAATCCATTGGATATATGTAATGATTGTCAGACCAATGATCACTAATGGAGCAATTGCCTGGTGGCCGAAAGATTTACAGAAAACGGCTCAGGAGAAGCTTTCTGGCTAACAGAGACCGGCTTGTCTGGCTATCTGTGATGCCATCAGTTCTAATCCCTCAGCGGCCATGGAGATCCTTCTCCACATTATTCTGGAGATGGACTGCAAACAGACTTGTGCACATCCCCAATTGCACAAAGCAATCTAATGCAGAGTACACTAGACTACTGGCTGACAGTAGAAGTCACAGCATTCTGAAAATCACCTATGACTTTATGCCTCCAGCTGTCAACTACGAACTGCCTTATACAGTAATTCCCTAGTAGAGAGGACTGGATACTCTGGAAGAAGGAAATATTGAGAGCAGATAGTTGTTGGTTCACAGATGGATTAAAAACACCTTCAGGCTCTGGTGCAGGTGTTTTCAGTTTAAGACCCAGGACAAAGATATCAACCTACCTAGGGACTAATGCGACTGTATTTCAAGCATAAATATATGCTATTGAATTGTGTGCGGACAGATTCGTAGAATACAACCTCACACAAGTTTATAAAAATTTTCTCGGACAGTCAAGCAGCGTTGGAAGCTCTTGGCTCCTACCAAGCAACGTCTGAATTGGTAGCAAATTGCCAAAAACGACTCTCCTCAATAGAAAGACTCAACAAATTGTCGCTGGTCTGGATTCCTGATCACACTGACCTGGAAGGCAACTAGGCTGCTGACTCCCTTGCAAAGGAGGGTGCTGCAAGTAGCTTCATCGGACCAGAACTTGTCATTGGCATTGCTTCAGGCTTGGCCAAACAAACATTGAACACCTGGATGGCAAGAAGATTGAAGGACATCTGGCAAAATCTTCCAGGATTGGCTCACTCCAAAGCGTTCATTCACCTTTCGAAGCTTGAAACCAAACAGTTGGTGGACTATAGTAGGGATGAACTACGATGTCTAACAGGCCTCCTTACAGGTCACCGTCGTCTGAATCATAATATGCAGATTCGGACTGTCGGATGCCCAACAGGCTGTTTCAGTCTGTTGGACATCGTCAGTACCGGACAGGCGGTCCTCGATTGAAGACATAATGTGAATAACCAAGGAAAGTACTTGGTGAAAATAACTGTGTAAACGCAAGCAAGAGATAATTGGAATCAGCTATTGGTGTGGAACCCAAGTCAACTTGCCAAGTTTTTATGTCAGTGTTGGTTTTGACCAATCAACCGACAACTGCAGTTGCTTGCGTTTACGCAGGTATTTTTATCAAATACTTTTCTTGGTTATTCACATTTTGTCTTCAATCGAGGACCGCCTGCCCGGTACTAACGATGTCCAACAGGCTGAAACAGCTGTCTACCGGTGGCTCTCATTACATGTCTATTCAATGGGTTGGTGGAATAATCTTTTATAATATTTACTTTCTCAATTAGTTTATACTTAAACTCAGGTGAAATGAAATTGTTAGTCATTGAGTAGGTACAAGGCCTATTATTCAAATTGTAATTCGGTAGAATTCAGTCAGTGTGAAAATGCTTGAGAAAGCTTTTATAGCGAAACACGTGTTGCGGTTTTGTAAACCGTCCAGTAAAAATCTCACAATAAAGTGTTACTTGAATACGTCAAATCCATCACATATGATATATGCATATTTTGTATTCATTCTCAGTGATGTTTTTGAAACATTTTTGAATTTGAAAGTTTTCGATTTTTTGCAAATCAAATTGAAAATTATGAATCAATGGGTGTATTTCAAAAACAAAATCAAACCGATGTTTCAGAACCTATCATTTTTGTTCTCGTTACCGATATACGTTTTGAGAAACAAATAAACACGCAGTAGAAAAATACTCAAAGTATTCAAAAGTTAACGAAGTTTCATGGAGAAATTTGATATAATTTCATACTAAATATCTTCAACATTTTCCTACGACAGATACTCTTTCTTCGGGTGTGTTTCTGAAAAAAAAACATCTGTATATATCCTAGATACTTTCCAAAAAGATTTCCTTGGTTTTTTTAATATATCTCTTTTTCTATATGGTAATGAGAAATAGAAGGTGAAAAAGGTTTTTTACATGATATGTTTTCCACAAAATTGTTTTTCATAAATGGTACTACTGCTTTTACTATCCAAACCAATGACAATTCAGTTTATCTCCCAATGAGGATCATGGAAATATGATTAATAATTTAAAATTAACTGAGAGGAAACATGGTTTGAGGTACTAAACTGCAACTCAACTCCCCGTATGCAAAATCTCATGTGAATTCAACCAACCAAGAAATCCGACAAACCGCTCGTCATTGTCTATTAAAACATGATTTCCGGATTCAAGTAGAGGAACATAACTCCGGTTTCGGTAATTAATTTACATTTTACACAATGCTGGAAATTCACTCAGAAACTATTTGTGGGAGGCAGTTTAGGTCAGTTAGAACAGTAACTTTTCGACAAATGTGATTCGGAATTGCCCTCGAATCAACAATAACGGGGGTTTGGCCGGTTTACATCCTGCTGGACTCGAAGTTGTATCTGAAGTTATTCCATTACTATTTATAGATACACATAATAAATATACAGGGTGTATCAATGATATGTGGGTGGACAATAGTAGTGTTATGTTTCGATGAAAAATCATTCCTTATTAGAAAAAACTAATTTTTACTCTCATTTGACAACCGCAATATTTTCGGTATACATGGTAATATAAATTATACAGTGTAGGGAAAATTCAACTAAGCCCAACATCTTCCCCCTTTTCAATTAGAACAATGAATACAATGAAAAATGAAAATTATAAACTTTGATTGCAAAAAAATATCTCCATCTCGTAGCTAACTGGATTCATATCTCATAGCTGGCTTGAAGATTCTACTACATCTCGTAACAAATTTCTTCGAACTGACGTTCTCATTTGTCTTCGAACCCATATCTTCATCAAAATCAGCTAGCTAGGAGACGTTCATTTGCCTAATTGGGTTGTTTATATCCTAAAACCTGTTCGTGTCTTCGCTGTCAGGAATTTCCACAGAGGATGAAGACTTTAAAATAGTTAATAATTTCTCCGTTTCTAGTTTTGATTCGAGCAACCCTAACTATCTCGTCCTTGCCAGGAATTACCTCCAGTATACTTGCTTAAGGCAAGTTTAATCGTTTGATGTTATCAGAAGCAACGTATCTTTGACTCTGAGGTTTTCGAATTTTCTGTGACTATAGTGCACTAATTCAGCCAGGTATTCCTATCTGAATTGGATTCTAATACCATCTCGCAGATTTTGCAGGTATTTTTGACGTGATATCAGATGATTTCTGTCAATATGGTCAAAATCATAGGTTTCACTTCTGGGGATGACGACGAATCCTCATTTTTTGAGACATAAGTTAATGGCCGAATATTTACGCTGCCTCACAATCGCAAATAATCGTGGAGATATCTTTGAAATTGGCTAGCGATTTGCCTTAGGAGCTCTTTCACCACTCTTACAGTCGCCATCTTTTCCATCAAGGAACGGATGGAGGACTGAATATTCATCCTATTTGTTTTATTGGAGAATAGTACACTATTTTATGCCAATCATCTTTTTTCAGTTGTTGACACCTATAAAATAAGTACCATTATTGGAATAGATCGTAAATACCCTTCCTTTTCTCGCTAGGAACCTTCTAAATGCCATTAGAAAACTATTTTTCGAAAGTGATTTAACCAGTTCAAAATGAATTGCCTTATAGAGTGCACAAATGAAAGAAATACAATTCATACTTTTTCACCCCCCTTTAGGAATACAGGCCCTGCCAAAACAATCCAGAAATTTCGAAAGCTGCAGCTTGACTTATTCTATTTTTTGGCAGTGGTGCCATCGGTGTATTCACGAATTTACTGTTGAACCTTTAACAAATCAAGCATTTGGAAATGCTTCTCATGAAAAATGAGGAATGAAATTTTTTTTCTTTGTTTTTTAGCACTTTTACTTTTTACTACTTTTACATAAAAGTGATAAAAAAACATTGAAAATTTTCATTTTCCATTTTTCATGATAATCTCTCACCACTTAGTAACGGCTACATCCATCAATTTATGGAAATGACTCTCTTTACAGTTTTCCTCCCTCTCCCGATCTAAAACTTCTCCCTCAAAATGCAAAGTAATGTTTGAAATCCAACGTGATGATTGATTTGATGATGTTCAAATATCAGCCTCTCAGCTAGGATATTATCATGGGGAAAAAGCATTGGAAATTTAAAGCGTTGTGTATCTTCTCCAAGAATCAAACGGGTTTTAATTATGATCATACCATTAGAATTTTCAAATATTTCTAAGTTCCTCAATTCAAATTGATGTCTGAAACTTTCATTTTGTATTACTTCGATAATTGAAAATTCTGCATCTCTTGATTCATCCTGAGTTAACTTTTCTTGAGTATTTATTGATCGCTTCGAAAATATCTAGCAGGAGAAATACTTATTTGAAAAATTGCTTCATCAATATCAGCTGTGACCCCTTATAGCCCCTATTCTGAAATTCAGTAGTAGAAATGGTATTCATTCTATTGAATTAGGCCCAGACTGTGAACAATCATCCAAAGAATTCCAATTGAAATCTTCTGCCGAAGCATCAGAAACTGACAGAATTTCAGTTGATCTACCTGATTTCTCAATAAGAGCATGGTGGGGTATATAATGAAGAAGATTTCCACCATTTCCTTTCAGATTGCCATTTCTTTCCTTTATGACGCCCAATTTCTCCCATTCTAGTAATAGCATTTCATATTCCCAAAATCGCTCAAGACTCAACAGTATCTTAGTAGTTGTGCTGTATTTATGTTGGACTGGAGTGAAGATTTATCTGGGATTTATGGAAGATGAACTTCATACCTGTTGTGCTAATTGATCATGAGGTTTTCCATCGTTATTGTGTCCTGTCACGGTCGGAAAATGTTATGTTTCGATGGAAAATCGTTACTCTTTTGGGAGAAATTAACTTTTACTTTCATTCAAATCGAAGACTTTCCTTTGACAACCACATCATTTCATTTTTTTCGGTAGACATAGTGATATAAATTATACAGTTTATGGAAAATTCAACTGAACCCAACAGGCTGCCTTCCCTATGGTAGATTATAAATATCTCAAATAAAAAATGTACACAGTAATGAGAGCTATGTTTTGAAAATAATCAATTTTAATAATAATCATTATGCCCATTTTTACTTTATTAAGATGAATGAAAACACTTTTTTTGTCTAATTTCCACTGCAAGTCATCAATAACACAGATGTCTATTTTTGTATACATTGATGCAAATTATATAAAGTGAAATCAAAAATAAATGAACAAGATAATCACACTTGAGAACTCTGTGGAAGCGCTCTACCTATATAGAATAATAAAGAAATTTTGAGTAGTAGACCCGATCATTTTTAAACTAGTATGTTTTATGTGTATGTATGTTTCAACCATCGTTTGTGCGTTTTAATTCAGTGTTTTTATTTTTTAGTTTACATTATATTTTATCTATTTTTTTATATCCATAGGACATTTATGTATTTTTTTTATATTCATTTACTAGCTCTGTCAACATGATTTTATTTTGGACAATAAAGTATATATAACTAAATAACTACCTGTTCCTCATTATAATTGCCCAAATTCTCACGAAATCAATCCAGATGACTGTGGAGATAGTGTAACTCCATGTTCATATTTGCCGCTGAAATTTTGGAGCTTTCCAACATCTTTTGTATAATTTCCCTATAATTTGGTGCTTTATAGCTTCCTAAAAACGTTTCTACTGCAAACACAAAACTTCTCCAAGCTTCACTTTCAGAATTAATCATAACCTTTATTGAGTTTGAATATTGCATCAATTTCTGAATTTTCCAGGCTCAGGCAATGATTCACGAATGTCTTCTGTCATTGTCAAACTTGTTCAGTTCAGTCTATAATTCAACCATGAATCGGCTTACGAATGAACAACATTTGCAAATTATTGAATTTTATTATCAAAATTCATGCTCGGTTAAGAAAGTGCATCGTGCACTTCTTCCAATTAATGGGCAGTTTCGTCGGCCTACTGAGATAGCTATTCGAAAGCTTGTGACTAAATTTCGAACCTAGTTTACATTTAACCACCAACACGCATACGTAGAGTGAGGACCGAAGAAAATATTGCGGCCAGTGTTCATGATGACCGTGAAATGTCGATTCGCCGCCACTGGCAGCAATTGGGCCTCTGTTACTCCACTACGCGGAAAATTTTGCGAAAGGATTTGGGTGTAAAACCTTATAAGATACAGCTGGTGCAAGAATTGAAGCCACACGACCTCCCACACCGTCTAACATTTGGTGAATGGGGTTCCTCAAGGATCGGTACTGGGACCTATATTGTTTGTGTTATAAATTAATGACTTGAACACTTCTTCTTCTGCAACTCCTGTTACGATCGATGTATGCGGATGACACATCAATAATAGTATCTGATCGAGAGGATTCAATACAGGATAATAAATGAAACTTTATCAATCAGATTTCATCATCGTCAACGTAGCTATGGCGTAATCAGTTTTAGAGCAAACAATAACTCTGATTTTGTAAGAGCAGATATAAAATTTTTAAGCCTTCATATTGATGTACGTCTGAATTGACAGAACCATTGCAGAATTTTGTAAAAAAAATCAATTCTATTTTATACCATCTTCGGAATGTTGATCAGTTGTTGACATTGTACTATGCTCAGATTAATTCCAGACTGAGATTGCACATAGATGTATTCAGTTCATAGAAAAAAATTAATACGGTCAATTGGTAATTTGAATGCTCGTGATTTTTGTAAAAATGTTTTCAAATGATTCAAAGTGTTGACTGTACCTTGTCTTTAAATTTTTTACTTATCCTTATATGATTTCAAGAATGAAAAAGAAACATTTCTATTGAATGAAACAAAATATAATCTCAACACTCAACGAAAAAGCAATTTTCACTTTTCACGTACCATTTGGGAAAAGCAAACTGGCCTTCAACTTGCCGAATCATTTGACTCTTTCAGCTTGTTGCAGTATATCATTGAACATTCTAACACTTTATTCCTTTTTAAGCGCAACCTCAGGTCTTGAGGAATTTAAGTGTTCTATTTCTAGTTTGAATTTGTCTTGATATGTGATAATTGTAGTTGACGATTCCTATACAAAATATGTTTGACAGGAGGGAAATTGAAGTTTATTATCATATTATGTATTATTATTTATGAACATTTACTTTTATAAATGGAAAATACCAAGACGATACTGTTACCTTCATAATCGTAACATCCAACAAGAACCATTGACAACCTCGTTGAAACAACCGATTTTTTTTGTTCAGATACAGGGGCGGCCTCGATATCCAGAACGGCCATACCGGCGACACGGCCGTATACGAGATATTCAAGGAACGCGAAATCATGTTCCACGTTTCGACCCTCCTGCCGTACACGGAGAACGACCCGCAGCAACTGCAGAGGAAGAGGCACATTGGTAACGATATTGTGGCGATTGTTTTCCAAGAGGAAAACACAACGTTCACACCGGACATGATTGCATCGCACTTCTTGCACACCTTCATCGCGGTGCAAGTCATCGATCCAAACACCCCGAACACTAGGTAAGTGTCGGTTTCCAGTTAACTTATTTTTTTGCAGACCTCATTGATAATGAGGTCTGATTACATAGGTGTTTTTTCAGTGTTTTAACTGGCTTGGCGAGGTCTAGATTTTTTAAAGCATTTCGGTCGAATTTTACCACCAAATAATCGCTAATAATCTCCATTTACCAATAGCTGAACTACTTGCAAAGTAAATATGTTTTTCATGAAAGGTAAAATCAAGCAAACTTTTATCCATTAGTCATTGGACCCCATTGGATATATTACCGGAAAACCTTCAAAGGACTTGGGTTAGACAGTCCAAAAAAAACAGTCCTCTCATTCGTATGGGGTTGTGAGAAAACTAGCGGTCATACAAACTTTTTCTGATTAGGCATCATCGACTACTAGGTCTTTTTAAGTTTTTTTTGTAAGTATTCTGAGGTATTTTTAGTGTGCCATAGTATTGTGGTATCATCTGCGAATAAAGTGAACATTCAACGATGTCAGATCATTCATATACATAAGAAATATAATGGGACCAAGAATAGACCCCTGAGGGACTCCACTGTTTATACTAGCTGCTATGATAATGAAGTAGGCATTTTAACAATTTGCCTTCTATCGGTGAGGTATGATTCAAACTATTTATGAGTTATTCCATCAATGCCACAATGATACAATTTTCTGAGCAGTATTTCATGATTTATACAGTCGAATGCTTTGGATGAATCACAAAACACCGCTGCAGCTAAATCATGATTGTTAATATTGCTATGGACTTCGTTCAGAAGGGACGTGGCGTCATCAGTAGACTTCGGTTGGAAAACAAATTGTTTGCAATTTATTATATTATGTGACATCAAGAAATCAGTCAAATGATTTTTTATAATTTTTTCAATTAGTTTCGCTAATGAGGAGATAAGACAAATTGGACGATAGTTTGAGTTTTGTTTTCATCAGTTTGTCGACTTATATCAGATGCACGTGTTCTCTTTCATTGTCCCAACTATACTCTTGGAGCAACAAATCATTTCCTACATATGCGTCATCAATCGCGATCAAACACTTTTATATAGCATTTCTTCTACAAGTGAACAACAGACGAAACAGTTTATGTTTGCGTGTACTCAGACAGGTCCTGTTTGGACTCTTGGTAGTTCAAATTCGCTATCTGATCACGTATCACTTTCGTTGACAGTTTATAAAGTTGGTAGTTGTAAATACATTTGTTCAGCTCTCTCTGATTAAACGTAAGCCGCAACTGTTTTATCTACCTTGTTCACTTGTAGAAGAAAAGGATGCTATAGATATAAAAGCATGTGTATTCTTAAATCGTCCTAACTGTTAATATTTGATATCGAACTGTTTTGCAGTCCTTTAATTACATTCAGAAATCATGCTCTAAAATTACACAAAAGAGACGGGATGGTTTAAAGTTTTATGATCGCATGAAAACTATGCTTTTCTTTCGAGAAAACGATACTTTCAGAGCAATAATTAAAATTGAAAACACTCTTTAGTAAATCTAAACCGATGGGAAACTGGATAGTAGTTTCCTTTATCAAGAGAGTTCGAGAGTACGAAGTACTCTCAAATAATTTCATTTGTAGTAAGAAATGATTAACAAAAAAAACTCTTTCAAATTTCACAAATTACTTATTGGATCACTCTTACTATCCTTTATTATGTAAGCACTATAACTGCGGATTTTCTGACCCACATTACATCATTAAACGGATTTTGCGTGATGAACGAACTTCCAATAATACACTTATCGATTTCAGATTTTTCTCAATTAGAATTGCTAGCTTATGCCGAAAATCAATACATATGAATAAAAGTGTAATTGACCGCTGTAGGGACGTGAAAGATATTTGAGAAAAAACATTATTGTGGTGGAATCAACGATCAAGTATTTTCATCCAGCTCAGATATTGATGATTTTCTTCAAAATGTTTTTTCATTATTTGCAATCAGAAACCATTTGAAGCCGAATCAGAATTATGGATTTATTTATATTTTTTCAACAATACAATTTACAGTAGGTATATTATATTGCAAATAATTCGTTTATGCCTGGTTTTTTTCTAAAAAATTTCTTCGTATAATTATTACTTTAACCATACTACGTCCGCCTTTTATAATAAAAAGAAAAATTATTTCAATAAAAAAATGGTGATATAATTATCAGAAGTTACGTTCAGTAGCTGAAACTTTCATGATTATAGAATCACGTTAAGTATTGATTGAATTTTCACAATTTGTTATACAAAACTGATAAAAACGTGAAATGCAATACAAACTTTTCATAGCATAAGTTTTAAAGAATAAGAATGTAATTTTTTCAGAGAGATTCTGAACTGACAATTTGATCAATTATTATAAAACCAACAAGTGGGTACCTTGGTACCTACTCGACAGAGGTTAAAGTGAATTATCTCTGGACCCGTGCTGGGTAATCGCACGTTAAAAGGTAAGGCCTTGTTAATCCATTGCTCGCACAAGTTTCGACTTCTGAGGGTTGACGTTCGTCAGCTGGTTAACGGAACGAACAATTTTAGAACAATTTTAGAACCATTTGCAAGCAAAGGTTTACCAGAAAAAATACGCGGCTCACAAAAGGAATGTTGTTATATAGATCAATATACAAAGATTTTTCTAAATCACGCAAAAGTGCTGCTTGATATTTCAATATATGGGTGGGCGACATCTGGTGTCACAATTTGAACGTCAGAATTAAGGAAAACATGAACATTTTCATAATATGTTCGCTATTACATACTTATATCTGTTGTAATATTCTTTTTCATAAATCCATATCGGATTGTTCAGTGACCTGTGTCCATGAACAGCTTTCTCTAAGATCTGAAACTTGCAAAGAAATGGAAAATTGTCGGTAAATCAATCAACAACAATCAATTTTCGTGTTTACACTTCGATAGAGGTGGTTTTACTACAAGTAAATAATAGAAACAAAAGTGACCTGTTTTACAATTGTACATAACAGTACCATTTATCCACTTGTTTTTTATAGACTCCAGGAGGAAATGATTTCAATGAAAAACTTTGTAAGTCAATACTCTATCCTACTCAAATGTCACAATTTACCTCTGAAAACTACTTCACCTTCGACTCCAGATCTAGTATTATTTTGATGAATAATACTTTCACTACAGGAATTTTCAGATAATTATTATTAAATTACAATATCTCAATACGAAGTGTCACTTTTGCAAATTTTTGTTTGTTTTGAAGTATGTTTGCAGCACCACCTTCTCGTTGAATAATGAAACCAGTCCAATTTTTGTCACTTTCTTGACATTCTTATTTTTCGAAGCTTGAGAATAGTAATTTTGGATGGAACTATTCTTCAAACGTGAAAGATGTGTATAAATCCATGTAACGAAGTACTGAATACTTTTCTGTTGAAATAATTCTTTATTCAGATTTTTTCAGCTTGAAATAATAACATAGAATCAGATATATTTGAGTTTGTCCAATGCAGTAGTGACGTAATTTATACGATAGGTTGCCTTTTATGTTTCGGGATTTGGCAACCCTAGTATTGCAATCTGGCAACTGACAGCTCTATCGTAAAGTTGGACATTTTTGAG
>WOGR01003934.1:0-15283 GCA_015342045.1 Leptinotarsa lineolata | reverse complement strand
TTTTGGACGACCTTCACGAAATTCGTCTTGGAGTGAATTACGACCACGATTGAATTCACTATACCATTGATGAACACTGGTCCTTGACGGAGCTTCATCGCCAAAAATTGAATTAAGTTCATCCATGCACTGTTGCTGAGTTAATCCACGTTGAAACTTGTAAAAAAATATTCGCAGGAAAATGTTCACGATTTAATTCCATTTTTGGGCCGAGATGAATCTTTTAAGGTACTGTAAATATACAAATAGCGCTCGTATGTCAAAACGTTCTGAGTAGGTATAACCTCAAAAATGTCCAACTTTACGATACAGCTGTCAATTGCCAGATTGCAACACTAGGGTTGCCAAATCCCGAAACATAGAAGGTAACTTATCGTATGAGTCTACCATTTTTCCGTCTTTCCAATAATACAAACAGAAGAGTAATTTGTCTTTCCTCCTCCTCATCGTAACCTGGGTTTTCGGGTACCATGTATGAATATATTCTACGAATTTTGCATTTTTTTCTCTTGAATCTTCTAAAGCTCGTCGTTCAAATTGTTCCATGTAGAAATTGGTAACTAATAGACTTGATGGACTCACCTTTGCAATCTCTTCTTTGTGATCATATAATTCTCCGTTACACTGGAAATATGTTACATTGTTGCCGCATCACTTTTGATATGTGTCGCAGTTGCAGATGAAACGTCAGCCCTAAAAACCTGCTAACCATGGCTACTTAACCCGGAAAAAGCAAACAGTTTTTTAATCTAGAGTTACTTATGGTTTTTGAGTAATCACTACCATTGTCCTTTATCATACTTTTTTGTATTTACTGTGAATTTCTTTCATAAGAACATGGGGTGTTCAGAAATATTTCGGGAAGGGCGCCCCTACCTAGTATATCAAAAGTATATTCTACAAAGAAGACACTTTCTACTTGGAATCGAAATTAATTTGCACTTTCTCTGCTGTGGATTGACGCAAGGGAATCAATACATCCAACATTGCTTAAAGTAATATATTTAAAAAAATAATGAGAACATTGAACAATTTTCGTGGGTGGTACACATCATTACTGTAACAATTACTACAAGCGGGGTCCCGGTGCTGCTAAGAAAACAATTCATGGAAACAAAACAATCAAACAAAAATAAAACCTCTAATGAAAATGGCATGTATGTATATTTATATAATTATGTATATATAGAGTGCATTTTACAATTCTTAATACATACAATGTGTTCATCTATTCAACAAAATTTCGTATTTAAAATATTCAATATAAATATAATTTCCGAGGAGTAAAAATCAATAAATTAGTTGTTTTAAAAAGTTGCCGCAAAAATACAAAATCACAAAAATTGTTCTACGAGAATACAGTTCGAGAATAACCCCTCAAAAAGGCAATTGGATACGATTGCCTAATGTCGCAACAGAATGCTAATTGAAAGCCAGCACGT
Source organism: Leptinotarsa lineolata (assembly GCA_015342045.1). NCBI lineage: Eukaryota > Metazoa > Arthropoda > Insecta > Coleoptera > Chrysomelidae > Leptinotarsa > Leptinotarsa lineolata. The sequence goes on along the minus strand of WOGR01003934.1, from coordinate 13,841 downwards.
CACTACTTAGGCCAAGTTTGTAGGAGATATCAGGCTATTGACGAACTGCATTCATTCAACTTAGGATGTTGTACAGGACAAGTCAAAAAATACTCCGACCAGTTGACAAAAATATCTTGAGATTCCTACAGATTTGAATATTACCTTGGAGATCAACATAGAATAGTGAAAAATCTGTCCCAGAACGAAAACTGGTCAAACCGAACACTTTTCTCTGTGTAGAAGTATCGATAAACCATTGCTAGCAGATTTTTTTTGTCATAGGTTAATATTTATCACTATGGCTTGCAAGTAAACTTATTACATCTGATTATATTATTTAAAACTACTTTTCTAGACACAAATCTTCACTGGCGTTTTTAGCGAACGAATATAGGACAAAAATAATACAAGCTTTGATATGACACACATATCAAAAATAATTTCGCCGAGAAGTGTGTAAATTTCAAAAATTTACCAACATTTCAGCAAACTGTTGTCAGCCTTCTCAAGGCTGTTTATCTAGAACAAATGTTGGTTCATCAAAACTGCATAGACGAGAAAAATGGCAAGATAAATTAATGGCTAAATTGATCAAATTGATTAAAATAAAACCTAAATTGGCACTATAAAAATTATAAATATTACTTGATTATCACAAAATCGATAGTTGATATTCAAATCAGTCATGAATGAAGTATGACAGGGCGAATAAAAAAATTTCTTCACTAGGCAATTAAAAATGATGAAATTCACATGGGTTTCTCAATTACCGCCCCTGATGACACTTCCAGATATTTACAGGGAGAGTAATAATGAGAAGACAAACTTGAAGATTTGGTATCCAAAGCCTTTTCTCTTTCATTAATCTGAGAACATCGAGGAAAAAAAATAGATATTTATATTCACCCAGAAATCAATGTGTTGATGGAATTCAAGAATAAATAATCAGTGAAATTTGATACAGAATAAATTATTAATAAATAATTACAAAAATATAGCTGTGAAATACTTGAAATGGACAATTACAATTACAAAAATACTAGATACATGCTTGTCTTTGCTTATCGATGAAAAATATTCACTTTTCAATGAACGTGCCGAGTTTCAAACTGAAACAAGCTTTGATGAGACATGAAAAGCAATCCCATCCCAAACTTTCAATTCAGATTATTATTGCACTGACACGAATGCAATTGATAAAGTTCAATGCGAAAATATAAAGCTGATTTCAGTTTTGAAATAAGTACCAGTTTTATGACTGAAAAACTGCTATATTACACCAAACATATAACCTCATCAGATGCTGAAAATTATTATAGAAAAATATTCAATATTCGAATAGAAATTACATTTCTTGGTAACGAACGTGTAGAGTATTTCTCGCAACAATATCAAATGGGGCAGTTGAATCATGAGGTTACGTCCTGTTCAATACTGAATAATACATTTTTATTAACTAATTCATAGAAATGTGAAAAAGTATTTCAATTTTGTGTTATTGTGTTAGAATATCACTCAGTGAATATTGAACATATTCTTGGAATTGGAACCTATCTAATATAAATATGAAAATGCTGTGGCAAGGTGAGGATTTTAGATACCAAAGAATTGAAATCACTGTCAAAATTGCAGTATTTGAAACAAGATATGCGTTCTAAGAGATTTGGAATGTAAGGATGATACTGATAAAAACTTGAGACTATATGTGAGGCAAATAAACTTTTTTTATTGTCGCAGAAGTGGGATGTTTCGGAAATAACAAAAAAACTTCATTTGAAAGTTTTGCAAGGGGAAATGAATGAAATATTCAACTCTCGGTATTCCAGTGTCTCTATGAAAAAAAATCCTCTCTTAAGTTGAACTGAACAAAATAACTTAGTATTCTGCAGATTCGTTGATTCTGAAAAACAATTGATGAATCGGTTAATTCTAGAGACAAAATATCACTTCCAGAGTATATGTTATTCATTCAAACTTTTATTTACTGGGAAATAAATTATTTGTATCTGGAGCCCAACAAAGTAAATCAAAAGACGGGACAAATGGAATGAGTTACAATTTGGAAACGCCCTCTGCATGTTGAACAGCCTACGATGTATCAGCATTATTATATATTCTAACATATTTAGAAATACTTCAAATAGAAACACACAGAGTTTATTTTTGAAGGAAGTCGAACACTTCTGCTTGTTATACAACTTATGGTGTTCAATAAAAATGTCATTAATATTTAGAAGCATTTTATAATCCAATAGAATGAATCTTGATCCTTTGACAAAATGGAAATAGTGTCTCACACATTTAACAACTAAACTTTTTGCGTTTGGCCGCCAAAAAATTTTCATCAGTAAAAATTATTGGAGTTTTCAAATAGAGAATGTTGAAACATTCCTGTGAAGAGTTCCATAAAGAATTCAATAAAAAAAAAAACGTCGACTACAAGCTAAAAAAGGTCAGAGTTTCTTGCAACAATAATTCCACTAGACACGAACTTTTGTGACATTGAGGACTCCATCAACATAATAAAATTCAAGACAACTGATTACTAAACAAGGTTGCTATATAAGAGTTGTGTAATTTGTAAATTGAGTTTTCAAACTTTGCCAAATTTAAATTATATTACCATGAGATAAAAAGCCAATATTTCACAGTTGAATTCTTTTACCTCAACTCAAGAACACAAACATCATTCAATTCAATGGTATCTGAATTATCTACTCACCTTGCCCAAAAAAGTCACAACCTTACACAAAAATAAGTACTAGCACAAAATGGACCTGTAGTTGAAAGTAAGATGACTAAAAACGCCAGGACTCGTATTCTATAAGGATAATACTTCGTATATAACACAATAAAAACTAATTTCAGTCTTCACAGTTATACAAATACGCGGTTATTTCAAATGTTCAACACTGTTCATATACTAAGAAACAATCAACTGACCGAAAAATATAACATTTACACATTTTTTCTTCTTTTTTTTTCAGTTCGGAATTGGTCACTATGCGCTTCAATTTGTTTTCATTTACTTTTACTACGCATAAAAAATTATTATCGGGTTCATATCAACACCAAAACTTATATAGAAAACTGTACACCACCAATTCGTTCAAAGAAAGGAAAACGGCAATAAAAATTAGGATATTGTCTAAATTTGGTCGTTGAAATTTTACTTACTATACAAATATCATTAGGCCAACCTTTTCGAGGTTTTTCATCAGAGGCCAGGCGAACTTTGTTCTTTAAAATTCTTGACTAGGCCAGTTTTTATCAATAAGTATGCAAGCCAACATTTATCGGAAAGAGAAACCAGACTTTTCCCAAAGCTTTTGGTGTGTACTGAATCCGACTTCACAACTGTTCAATCACATTAGGATTTTGAGATATTTCAGTATGAAAGTACAGAAAACAGCTCGGGACTACATCTGATGGTGAACTGTTTTTTTCACACAAAACTCATTTCGAATTTTTCAGATATCTTATTTTGTCTCAATTGAATGAAATTTATTATATTTCCATAAATCTTTTAAATTAAGGATCATGTAATCCCAAAACTCTTGACAGAACCCAATACCCACAACCTGTCGAGTAAACCTATAAACCTAAATGTGATAACACTAAACCACCAGAGCTCTAAATGATGTAACACACCACGATTGGAGCTTAGGGTTAGGAGGTTACACTTAATTGCCTTTAGAGTTATGAGGTTTGGAATGACTGAATTGCTTCCTTGCTTATTCCATTATGTTTCTGCTGCTGCAGCATTTGCCAGTCTTTGGCGATTCTTTCATAATCCTTTCTATTATATCAAGGATGTCTCACTCAAAGTGATATTTTAAATGACTCAAACTTTTTCAATGCACCTGTACAATATTAACCTTATTACGGCGGACAACAATACATTGCAATGTAGGTACTTCAGACGGCAAACATTCATAAAACTAGAAAACGTGTACAAAATGGACCCTCCGCTTCCCCGATGAGAAGGTCCATGATGAGAGTAGACAAAGACGATTTGGTCATTTAGTAAGTTACATCTGCAATGGATTTTCAAGGTCAACAAATAATTGAGTTACGTCTCTTTCCCTCGACGGTGGAAGCGGGAGTCTCGGGTTACTAGATTAGAAGGTTTGGGGTTAAGAGATTTGGGATTATTGGATTTTATTTTACAGGGCATAGAGTTTTGGGTTATGGGTTTTTGGAGATATAAAGTTTGGGGTTTAAAAGTTTAGAGTTGTGAGGTTAGATTCTATTAGATTTATGGTTACTGGATTGGGAGGTTTGGGATAAAGATATTTAGGATTATGGGACTTTGTGTTAGGGGGTTATGTATTTGAGGTTAGATATTTGGTATTATGGGATTTTGTATAAGGTGATATAGAGTTTTGGGTCATGAGGTTTGAAGAGATCGGTTTTTGAGAGTTCAGTGTCTAAGATTTATAGCAATAAATGTACGAAGTTCCAAGACTAGGTTATATCTTCAAAACGAAATAAGATCTCTGGAATGGGTTTTATAAATTGAAATATTCAGAAGAAATCATTAAGCGATATGATATAACATCAAATATATGCACTTTCATTTATTTTTACCTGGGATTCAGTACACAAAAAGCCTTCGGTTAGGTATTGTCTAGTCTCTCCATTCCAATCAAAATTTTGTCGCCCTGTATTATTGATTCGCGGCTGTAAAAGTGATTGACCTTGAGACCGCTGCACACAAAAAAACGAGCTGACTGACTAGCACCATCTGTTCCTAATTATCATGCACTTAATTAAAATATCACTGCATTAAGCACCTAGTAATGAGAAACAGAATTTACTAGAAGTGTGCTCAGCATTCATTTGTTTTTTGTGGGGAGAGGAATCCTTGGATTGAATGAAAAAGAAAATGTACCTCTCGCAGAATAATGAAAATCACGATAATGTATAAATTGTATAATGGAAAATAATAACAAACTCAGTAGCTGTAATCCATTCAATTATGGGTGTACCAAAAACCTTTTGGCAAATATGATTTTATTTACAATCGAAAATCACCAAAGGGTGCGTTTTTGAATGACCTTATGGTTGAATTAATAAAAAATGTAGATAGTTCTGATAATGTTTGATTATTACTAACTACACTTGGTACATTTTCTTTTGTTTGTACTATAGGGTGTTAGAGGAATAGAACTCTCAGTATATCATTGGAAATTGGATACTAAAACAATTGCAACAGCAAGATTATTATTGAGACGTTCTTCTCTGGAAGGCTCACCCTATATTTATCAAAAAGAATATTCAGGTAGTTTTCAAGACAACAAAATATCACTGTTTATATTGCAAAGAAAAAATTGTAAGGCAGAGATGGGTCGTTATCACTTTTTTGTCATGAAAAAAATTCATTCAACTTTGCTTTAGCACGAGTAAAATTGACTGCTGAAAAACGTCATTTTTTTGCTATGAAAATTTTGCAACTATTCCTTTTTTATCATCAAGATCCCATCTCCGAAAATTTCTTGAAATTCCATGTTGATAGGCCACTAAAAAACAATGTAAAATAATTCGATAAAATATTGACCGATTTTGGAAATGTAAAATTCCAATGACTAAAAAAATAATTTACCTTACCAATTAATAGTTACCAATATATACAGGGTGTATCGCCCTAGGTCTCCCGCACCTGTATCACAGTTGACAGAAAGGAAAATCGAATTCAATCGGAGAACCCGTTCAGACAATAATATTTATAAAAAAATATATCACAATTCTCTGATAGAAAATTCAGTAACTCAAGTTGATGAGGGTGAGAAAAGAAATTTCGAGTGTTTCAAAACTGAATGATTTTTGAATTTATTATAAGTTCGTTATTAAAATTTTTGTCACACCAATATTAGTCCATATTTGAATGCTTTCACATTTTCCTTCTTCCTTCTTTCTCTCAGAATTTTGTGCTTTGTATGTCAAAAAAAGCTCCAGCACAGAGGAAACGTTTTCAATATAGTGATTGGTCTTAATCGCAGTTTTGAATAAAAATTTCTCAAATAACTAATTTTTCTGGTTTCCAATTTGCGTGTCTTCTAGAAACTTTCTCTTTCGTGAAACAGGAGCAGCCTAATCCATTAATGATTTCAAATTTCTTTCCCGTTTCAACTGAAAATTACAAACCTTAGAAATATCGTTTATCAAAAATTAATTAGGTTTCTCAAGTGAAACCTGAAAGTTTCTCTTTGATTTTCGGCTATTTTTCATTTTGAGCCTTCTACAAAAAGAGCAATATTTGTATTCTCTGAATTCCCAAAACTGTCTTTCGAAAATATTCAGAAATTTGTGAAAACATTTCTTGTATTGGCGATGGAAATATTTTCAATTTCGTGAGGCCAAGATAAATATATTGATCTCTTGGAGTGAGTCATCATACAGACAGTGTTTTCTTGCCGAAAATAACTACTAGAGTATTTGAATTTTAATACTGATTTAGAGGGCTTTTGATAAAACTGATAGTTCAGTATGAATTTATTTAAACAATTTTTTCATGTTCCCCGAAGGTTTACAATGAAATTTTTTTAATGTTTACAGTTGTCTCTAGACACCATGAGCTCTGTCAAAAATTAAATATTCACAAGCTTTTTCACAAACTACACCAGGAACAATTTGATCTTCACATAAAGTTTGTGAAGATCGAATGGTTTCCAGTGTAGTTTGTGAAATTACTACGAAACTTATCAAGTAACGGCGGAGTCAATCAGAAAATTCATAAGTTCATTTAGAAGGAATTCCTCACTTCTGCAGCTTGCTCATGTCGGTGATTGCTCGAATAACTCATCTACAAATGTACATATTCTCCAACGGGGCATTACTCAATAAGAGGAAACGTATCCCAAAATATTCAAGGACACAACTATTGGTGTGACATTGATAAATTCGAAGAGCCTGATTTCTCCTGGCTTGCCAAGCTCAGAAAAGAGTTCTCCGACGGAAACCGAAATTCCCTCGCAACCAACCCAGATACCGCTTCGAAACCGTTTCCGGGCGACCCACGAATACCAATTACTCTCATATTCATTTATATAAATTAGGATAGTTTTAGGTCACCGAAGACGTATAGTCCGGACATTTTACATTATAGCCGTACAAAAGGGAGGAGGGCAGAGGGAGAACACATCGAGTCTCGAAAAGGCTCAGAAATTTCATCGAAACGCAAACACCACCAACGAGACCGCGCACATCGCGACCATCACGACATTGGCGCCGCACGAAGCGCCGCCTAGAGTCAGTTCTTCACTTTTCACCACCTCGTTGGGGTGCTTGTTATAAGTCTTGGACTTTTTCGTGGTTGTCGTCGAAGGGCTTGTCGTGGTAGACGAGGTGGTGGACGACGTCGTCGTGCGCTGCGCCGTCACCGACCACCACGAAGGCTTCGACGTCACGGGGGGCGGAGGGCTGGTGATGGGCACCGGCGGTGGGCCCCACACCTTGAAGACGATTTTCATGTTGTGAGTCGTACACCGACCGCCTATCCTCCGGTGCAGGTCGTCGCTCGTCGAGGTGGAGATGAAGTAGTAGTCATGACCTGGAAGGGGAAACAAATTAATAAATCGGAACAAAACTGAAACGAACACAAAACAAAAATTACATTTGAAATATTGGCGATAGTCTGTACTGTATACGTAATCGACGAGATTTTAACAGATCACTGGCGGTACTGTGGGGATAACTGACCGGAAACTACAAACAATACGTAGGGAAAAATTTATAAAATTTTCTCCCGGTATTTGAATTTTCAAAGTATTAACTCGAGGGAACATTTTTTCAACGTGTGTATTATTTGTGAAAAACCGGCTCATAAATGTGAAAACTTTTTTATTCCAAGACCCCTTTTGTCAGCAATTGACATTGTAGAGTAAAATTGGTTTTTCGTTTAGAACTAAAAAAAATTATCTCAGTATAAAATAGATGCAGTAGTGAAAGGTAGATTTGGGACCTCTGACGTAGAGTAAATCCAAAACAAGCACTGCTCTACTACATGGGCTGAAAAATCTCGTGCCTAATACATAGGTGGCGCTAGCCTTATTGCATTCACCGCTTTTTCAGTTAGTATAGGTCAAGTAAACGATATAGTGCGACCTACCTTCCAACAGCTCCCCTTTAATAATATAATAATATTCCATAATAACTATTCAATAATCATTTCTGATTATATAACCAGAAATGGTTATTGAATAACGAAATCAGTTAGCTTCCTAACTATATTATTAAAGGGGAGCTGTTGGAAGGTAGGTCGCACTATATCGTTTGCTTGAACTATACTAATCTTCAAAAGAAAGCTGTTGAAATTTCATGATATTCTAGAAGTTATTGTATTGTCAAAACAATAGACCAAAAATAATTTCGTGTTTCAATTTTACACTGCTTCTTGATGGAAAAAAAACGTTAGAACGAAGCAAGGACTCCGCTCCATATAAATCAACAATTAAACCTGATCGTATAGACACCAATGATGCAGAACGCAGTATACGTCAAAATCAGGCAGTAACACCAGAAAACACAAAAAAAATCCACAAAATCGTTTCGAATGATTGAAAAGTGGAGTCGCGTGAGTTAGCTGCCATTGTAAAGATATTAAAAGAACGTGTTGGCTTTCCATTGCATGCGCATTTGACTATGAAAAAGTTCTGAGAACCTCGTCCAAAGCGTCCGAAAGCACAACAATCGGCTGGAAAGGTTATGGTCTCGGTATTTTTGGATGTGCGTGGTGTAATATTCAACCACCATCTTGAGGATGGAAATAATATCAACAGTGAATATTATATAGCGTTATTGGAGCGTATGAAGGTCGAAAGGACAAACAATGGCAAAACTACATGAATTGAACTTCGAATAGCTCCCACATCCACCGTATTCACCAGATTTGGCTCCCAGCGACTACTGGCTGTTCGCAGACCTCAAAAAAATGCTCACCGGTAAGAAATTTCGCTGGAATGAAGAGGTTATTGCTGAAACTGAGGCCTATTTCGAGGTAAAAGATAATCGTTCTACAAAAGTGTTATTGAAATGTTAGAGCGACGCTGGAATGGCTCCTGTGATATTTAAACAGGCCAATCGCTGTATTTGATATAATTTTTGGATGGCCGTTGCTTGTAGAACCTTTGGTCCCCATGCGATGGCTCCGTACGTTAACATGGGTACTATTATTGCAGTGCAGATCCAGGTGGCCACACGGGTTGATAGACCCCATGTGCGTCCCACTGTTCTCCGACACTGCTCATAGGCCACATATGCTCTTTTTGCTCGATACTGTAGGTGAGATTTCCATGTTAGCTTCCTGTCGAGCTTCCTTCAGAGAAGTTTAGTTTGCTTTTGAAGATTTCTGGAGGCTTTAGACCCGAATGGCATTCAGAGCGGCCAAAAGACCAACAAAGGATCGCAGAAGCTCTGGAACTCAATCATTAAGACCAAATGAACCGTCCCTAAATTGAGCGAAGAATATGATTGAATGAGATTCTCCAAAAAGAGGTGTGACTGCAATTGTGAGAAACAAAAGACCCATTATATCAAGAAGGGATCCACTACATGAATAGGATGAGAAGGGTACTGATACAACAAGGGATGGCAGTTCATTAAGCAGAGAAGACAGATAGACAAAGTTTGAGAGAAGGTACAGGTTACCAACACCTGAGAAAATGCAGAGATCAGGAAAGAAGATGAAGCTTACTCAAATCAAATGAACAGTAATAGGCGTATCACTTTCCAGAAATCACTGAAATCGATATCAGAGTACCTTGAGGATTTTGCTGTAGTGGTCCTGCATATCCATTGAAAAGGGGGCGAAAAGCGGGAAAGGTAGAAAATTATACGTCGACATGTCTTGATATCTTTAGAAATTACTCTCAGAATTACTCTGTATAAGTCATAAATTGTTTTAGGGGCTTTGGGAGGTATTTCAGCCCTCTTTGGAACTGGCCCGGCTTCGAAATAGGTCAAGCCAACATACGCCATTGAGAAATGCCATGCCACGAGAGTTTATTCGTCAACCACCTGGTGTTGTTCAATGCCGGACCTCAGAAAATCCAACTACAACGACGCCTAATAAGCAAATAGTGAATAATTCAAGTAAACCTCCGGAAAATCCATAAACCGCCGATAGACTTAGACACGCCGTCGATTGCTCATCGGCAATTTTCTTATAAAATATTTAATCCGAAATTATATTCGTCGCGGAGACAAATTGAGCGGTAAACCGAGAAGGGGTTGGAGGGATGGGGGGAGTACGTTTAAATTGTTAAAACGTTATTAATAAAGTAGTCGAAGTAATCAATAGGATTGCCCGATACCCTAGTGAATATTTAAACTGCTGCCCTATAAAGTTCTGCGTATGACATTTTCGAGAAACTTGATTATCGGATATCTATCTCTGTATATCGGAGTACGAGGTGTTGAAATGTCGACGTTAAGCGAAATGGCGACCATCGGTTTTCCAGAAACAAGTTTTTTCTTTTGTTCATCTGAATCGTGTAAACCGAGAGATCTATGGTTTATTGAATTTTCATTTGTAACGATATCTTTACAAAAATAGCTCGAAAGATGAAATGCGATGATACATACTATTTCACTACACTTTCCTTATTTTCCTTATACCTCTCGATGATCTCGCATAAGATTATCTTGAAATATTCACCGAAATAATCTCTTGTACCGATTAATAAAAGTATCATAAAAATCGTGTTAAAAATACTTTTAACATTAGTATTGAAAATTTTTTTAACACGCTACTTTGTAAACATCATCTTTTAATGATACTTTCGACAACCATTAAAAATGTCACTATTAATGACAGTTGTACAAAAATTCAAATCGAACACTGTTCGATTCGAGAATTACGAAATATTTCGTAATTTCGTTCAGAGCTAACTACAAGTAATTAGAAGCTCAACGGGAAAACCTTTCATGTATTGAAGATGATCTTACTATTGCAAGGGCACCTATCTTGGACCAAACATTTTCAACAAATTAGATTAAAATAAAAAAGCAGCAACTAACATGATTCTTTTCGAATCAAGGTTGAAAAAAAAAATTCAGTTGATAAACACTACTTCTCTTTGGATGCATTTTAACAATTTTATTTCTTTCTATGTACTCTCTGTTATATTTGTTTATTATTATTCATATTCGGTTTGTTGTTTCTTGTAACTTAGAGACAAATGTTTGTACTTTTCAACAAGTGACATTATATTTACCTATTTTTTTATATACGCTGTCTTTTTATTTCAATCCATTTGATTTAAAACAATCACGTAGCATGTTTGCTAATACTCTGGGGAACATTTTAATTTCGTATAACTTTTTCATATAGTAATTGAATTTTGTTCCTAAAGGGAAATGGTTTGAATTACTTCTAAGATGTTTTATAAGTATTTCGTCTCAAATCTTGCTTTCTTTTCACTAATAAAGATCCTATGTTTTTATCAATTTTCATATATTTATCATCTTTTCCAACACTTTCATAGCCTAAAGGTACTGATGATATTTGTAAATACAATAGCTTTTTTTAAATATCAAAGTTATAATATGCTTTATTGTTTGAAGATTTATATCTTACTGACAAAGCTTGGTTAAAATAATCAAAAAAACAAAATTGCACATATTAGCTACCGCTACTTAGTCAGGTAAAACTCTACACTATAAAATAATATACGTTGTTAGTGTGTTAAATAAAATTTTTGTACAACTGTCATTAAGAGTGACATTTTTAATGGTTGTCGAGAGTATCATAAAAAGATGGATGTTTACAAAGTAGCGTGTTGAAAATATTTTCAACACTAGTGTTGAAAGTATTTTTAACACGTTTTTTTTCGACCAAACAGCAATAAACAAAACATAATTATTCAATTTTCAAGGAAGTTTTATTATAAACAATAGATATAGATACAATTAAATTCTGTTACAAATGTATTTTATACATTAATTACATTATTATTTATGAACATAATTATGAAAAGTACAATTAGAACAACTGCTGATATTAATATCTTACGATGTTGAAGAGCCTTGTGATATATTTGAACTAGCTAAGTTGACAATTTCATGGGCATTAACATTCAATTCTCAGCTACTGTTGTAAACTTCCATCCTCCATGCTTCTTAATATCTGTTATATTTGCTTCTGATTCTACTAGCAAAGAAGCAGAAGACCTTCTGAAACAGGGACCTCTATATTCCTTTGGTTCCGGGAGGTTCAGAAACTCAGTTGGCATTGCATTTATAATTTGAACATTTCAGAAAAAAACGTTGATGATTGATAACAGAAGGACGTATTTATTAAAATAATCAATGTTTTCTCCAACAATGCAAAAAGAACGACCAATTTTCGTTTTTGTATTTGAAATTTGAACAATCAATGATTTATCCATTAATTTAATGTCTTCTGTTAATAAATGGTACAGCTCTTCACGCCGGCAGGCTCTATATATTCAAAAAATAGTAGCAACTTTTATCATCAAATATTTTTCATCTGGCGCCTCATTTATAAACCTCTGGAATTATTCAAATGTAAGAGATTTTGATTATCTGGGCCTAAAACTTTCATTTTTCTGCTTGAGGAATGCTATTACCTTAAAATATTTGCTTGTATCAATACCATTTTTAACGAGCGCACTCGACTTCACCATTGAAAACTCGCTCCACAAAGTTGACGGGTTCCATATTTTTGATTTCTCTTCTAGATAGGCTAAGATTCGCTGAAATTTCCTTCGACGTTTTTAAGTCTACACCAGCTAAGAAAATTAGAATCTACACTACTTTACAATGCAATTTATACAAATTAGCGACCCTAGTTAATAAATATTACTATTTGGTAAACAGATACAGGTAGCCAGCAGATACAAAGCAGATGAAATTATTGTTACTAATGATTCGACTAACTCTAGTGAATTTTCCATGATAATAAATTTAACATTTTTTTGTATTCTTATTTTCTTCACGAGTTTTTTCATTTCTAGTTGATTTTTATATGATTTCGATTTATGTTTATCGAAATTATTTCGGAAAAAATCCAGAAATTTGATGCTCTTTCGATTTTCTTAATTTTCTACAGGTTTCCTAGTCCATATTACTTTATTTTATAATCACCATCATAGCAGAATCGAAAGATCATTGGACAAGAAAGAAGTCACCCTAAGTATATTCATAGATGTCGAAGGAGCGTTTGATAAAACAACCTTTCTAACAATTACCCAGCAACTCAACTCCAGGAATGTACCCCTGGTAGTAGGAGAATGGATGCTCAAGGTGCTCTCTAGTAGAGCAATAAGTATCAATGTAGAAGACATCACAGTGAAAGGACTGGTCATGAGAGGATGTCCACAGGGAGGGGTCTTGTCACCCCTTCTTTGAAACATAGTCTTGGATACCCTGATTAATCACCTCAACAATAATGGAATCTACACAATTGCATATGCAAATGACATAGTTATCTTGCAGACCGGTAAATTTGTGAACACACTGTGCAGTAGAGCGCAGGATGGGCTCATATTAATAGAAACATGGTGTAGGGAATACTCATTGTTGATCAATCCCAAGAAGACTGAGATAGTCCTTTTCACCAAGGAAAGAAGTTTATCGGGCTTAAAACCTCCCTAAATCTTCAAAAGAAAATTGATCAACTCTGAAGAGGTGAAATACCTTGGTACTACCCTCGACAGGAAGCTAACATGGAACTCTCACCTACAGTGTAGAGCATATGTGGCATATGAGCAATGTCGGAGGACAGTAGGATGCATATGGAGTCGTTCACTCCGTGTGGTCACCTGGATCTACACTGCAATAATAAGACCTATGTTAACGTACGGAGCCATTGCACGGGAACTGAAGGTTCTACAAGC
>WOGR01003933.1:0-15283 GCA_015342045.1 Leptinotarsa lineolata | reverse complement strand
GTGGTGAATGTGATGAAAAGGTGGAGAGAGTTGATGAAATTCAAGAACTTAATTTTCTGTTCGTTCCTGTAAACATACCAGGATTTCATCTTCATATCTATACCAATACAAAAAACTTCTTACCAGTAGATTACTGTGTTTTCTCGTTCAAATTCTTCCATGAAAATTTCTGCCAGGATGAGACCTTTGCTAGATAAGAAAAAAGTTTCATTGAATTATAAGTAATTCTGTGACGAATAAACCGTAAGTAAGTCTAATATTTCCTGTTTCACTACAGGATAGACCTTTCGTCCAATAGATTTTCTATAAGAGTAATCGTTTCATTCGGAGGAATACTGGAAAACAGATTCTTTACATCGAATGAGATCAATTTGGTATCATCCGCGAGTGTAATATCATGAATTTCAATGATCAAATGGTATGAATTCTTCAAACTGATTTTTGATTTGAAATTGGTGTGGTTCTGAATAATTGCGATGAGTTTTTCGGAATATTATATGATAAAAGAATATTACGTGCTCGCTGGTTAGATTTTCATAATATTGTCAACAGTACATATCTAACGCACACTAAACACTGATCGCGTCATGGCACCAGCCAAACTGGCGCCGTTACGCGTTAGGTAACGGCTTATCCTCCCATAGGAAGTTATCACTTCAATAAAAAAATATATTTGAAGATGTTAATTTATCAGTGGGAACCCATAATAAATTTAAATATCTGTAGAAAATCATTATATGTATATACATGTGTATATTATACATATATACACTCGCTTTTTTCAAACTTGTTTATGAACGGATGTGAATCCATATTTGAATTTTTTGGCATAAAAACAACTGAAAACAATCTTTGCATTGTTTGCTAATCCTGGTTTTTTAAAAAGCAAACTTCAATCACTTTTCAGGAGCCTTTTTGGGAGCTCATAGATTCCTTGCCTCTTGTGATCCACTAACACTGGATATTCTAACACTCTCTATATGCCCCATTGACTCATTTCCTAATGAATCGTATCTATATGGCAACAGATCATCACAGTTGTGACCAAGTCGTCTACTGGTATTCAACCATGTATTCTAAGATCATTTTGTTTCAGGAGGATTAGTTACTGCTCCATTGAGAACTTCTATGATAGTGAGAATGAAACCTTCCATTCTGAGGACCTCTTCTTACTTGTGACACTGTTTCCCCCATGATAGTTGTGTTTACCAGTCTTCTGAGCTCGCAGTCTATCTGCTGGTATATTGTTGACTCCTCTTGTCTTCGAAGAGGAGACAATATGTATTTTTTCAGCCTCTGATTCTATTTTTTTCGTGATCCTACTTTTGGAAAGGCTTTCACGAGTTATTGGAGAAACCTCTCTAGATGATTCCGGTACGACATTTGTTCTGGAATTATATTTTGATCGGGCACAGTATTTATCTTCAGAGGTGTCTTCTGTTATATGGCCATCTGCTGTAAGCAGCAGACATCGCGTTATTATTCTGCCGAGTAAGTAAATTCTGTTGGTGCCTAGTAGTGGTCGGTTCTTTTATATGGATGCATCAGGGCACAGGCGGTCATAGACATAGCTTAGCGCAAAATCCATACCAGTAAAATATTCAAAAGTAAAAGAAATATTTCTTGTTTTCCTAAATGCCTGAATTGTTTGACTGGATAAAGTGGTGAAGGATATGTCGAAAAACCATTTGTAGCACAATATCCTCATTGTCTTTCCAGCATTTCTCATCTAGTAGATATGCCTCTTGGAAAAAAAATACTTCTTAAAGAGGCCATAAATAACTACATCTGATGGATGAAGCCTATGAGTATAATATGCTGGAAAGGACATGATGATAGCATCTCTTAAACCCTTTACCAAATTTAAAAGTGTTATAGTCGAATGAAAATCCATGGTTGTTTAATAAAAGTAAAACAGTAAAGGTCCTACATGTTTTATAAAGTGCTCAAGAATATGACAAATTTATACTTTGTCATCGAGCTAGAAGGATTACTTGGTTCTAAACAGTTTGGTGCATCTTTGCGGATGAAATAATCGCTTTATTACGATTCCGAGGAAATAGAGACAGGCGTATACAAGATCCAGCTGCAGATAGTATCATTGTTATTGTAGCAGTTGTTTCCCTTTCACCTGAAGTAGGGCCATCAACTTGTCTGGCAGTATTAATCCTAATAATTTGTCGAGGTTTCCACATGCCAAAAACACTTTTTTCGTCTACGTTCCAAATATTGGAAGATTCATCACATCACTAAGTTTAACATTTTTTCAAAGCTGCTACTGTTCCTATACAGGTAGCTTCAGAAGAGCTAATGGACAGTGATAGATGTTTTTCGATAAACATTATGAAACCATCGCTTCCTGCTTGTTTGTTTTGTTGAAGTATACATGAAATTGGGATGTTAATGTTAACATTGATTGCACACTCATATGTCATTGAGCAAAGAGCTTTCGGTGTTAATACGAAATATACGTGAGGAACTTTTAACATATTCGCATAGTAGGTATATTTTCTTGCTCTTTTGGGAAAACACGATGACTTGATCTATAACTAAAAACCGCTCTTCATTTCGGAGTTTTCTCGATAACGATCGATTAATCTCTTCAATGAAATTCTGTAAATAACAGCGTTTGCATCTTTCTTTATGACTTTCATTGGCGCTTTTCTTTTTGTAGTTCTTTCGTTCATAGTTACGCATTCCGGAAAAAGTCGGTATACTTTTATTCCGAGTCTGTAAACCGCCTGAAATGTCGAGGATTTTGAAAAAACATCCCAAAAAATGAAACGATCTTCTAAAATTCGTTGTCCCTGACCTATCTTGAAGACCGCCCCTGTTTGAACATTCGCTGCCACTGGTTTGCAATCAACCTCATTTTTCTTACGATAGTGAATATCATTGTGATACCTTAATCTTGCAATGACCTACCATAACTACATAATAATTTGAATGCGAATACTTATTGATTAAAAGGTTTCTAAAGGCGAGAAAAACATTTGGCTTATCGAGAACATTTCGGCTATTTTTCGACACCGTGTTCGAAGGAGATATCCTATCAAAAAGTCGGTGATAT
Source organism: Leptinotarsa lineolata (assembly GCA_015342045.1). Lineage (NCBI taxonomy): Eukaryota > Metazoa > Arthropoda > Insecta > Coleoptera > Chrysomelidae > Leptinotarsa > Leptinotarsa lineolata. The sequence goes on along the minus strand of WOGR01003933.1, from coordinate 12,213 downwards.
CCTCGCTGAAAGAATTCACTGAAGCCTCGCAAGAGAGCGATTCGTACACTCGGAAATACTGACATTTGAACTTGATTTCAATAATTCAAGTTTGTTGATAATTAGCGCCTGACGTCACGTGAAAATTCCTCGTAAAATTATTTATGGCGAATTTGAAGTTGTTTATACTGGATGGATGATTCGTGCTTTCTCTCTTGCACACTTGCGAATGTTTTAGTTGAAAATAGCTTGTTTTTATCCAATGTTTGTTTCTCCAGTGCAAATTTATTTGCACCAAGTTAATAAATTCATTTTTTACTTCATTCAGTTATGTCTTGCATACCGTTTGAACCACTATAGTCTATTCATCGAAGAAATGGAGTTGTGTGATTTTTCACAAGCCCAGCATTATTAGTCAACGAATTTTAGCAGTATTTTCACGACGCATACATTGTGTCTGTCTTCTTTACTCATATATTCGCTTTTCCTTCAAAACATATGCAAAGTGGACGTAAGCACTTCTATCTGTTCGACAAATCTCCTATAGAACTTTCCATCTGATTTATTTCCGAGGCTTCACTCCTTTGTTATTAATAATGATATATGAATTACAATTGAGACATATATATTTAAAAGTTTGAAAGTTTGAAAACTGGTGAAACATTTTTGATGAACATTCTCATTTTTGAAAAGCAATGACTCTCTGTTGTTGCATTAGTGGCTGTAAGTCGAATCATATCTCTGAAAGAAACATTATATTCTCCTTCTATCAGTTCGGTGGAGAGTGTAATTTTTTAGGCAGATATAAATAGATATCTTGCAAAAAGACCCAAATAGTAGCTAAACATTTCCGTAGCTTCAATCTTTCCAAATTTGCTCACCTGGGATATTTTTGAAAATTCATGATGACATGGTTGTAAAATTTGGCCTGCTGAAAGTTTCAAACGGTAACATGATGAATATTATCAGGCCCGGATTTAGGGGAGGGCAGGAGGGGCTACTGCCGCGGGGCCTCCACAGGAAAGGGTTCCCACAATAAAGAAAGACAAAACAATAAACAAATTTCGACGGGTCAGCTAGATTTCAGTGAAATCATCAGCGACTTTTCGTCGAAAAATTCTCGCAAAGTTCCATTCGTTAACGGGGCATTTTAGTTTTTAATGAATTTTATTTGACTTCAACAAATTACTACATTCGTTGGTGAAACAATTTTATTCGCTAACAATAAATTTTTGAAAGACTTGACAGAAAGAAATATTTCTTTTATTCAGAAAATAATTAATAATTAGGGGCCTCCACTCTTTCGTTGCCCCAGGGCCTCCAGACTTTCAAATACATGAAATGACAGATTGGAAAATCTGTCATACACTTGTATTTGAGGGCTGGAAGTGTGTTGAAATCCGAACTTTTCAAGTGTTTTCAGGTCCAGTAGAAATTATTCAGTATTCCTTGCTCTTTTCTCTATGAATCCTACTTCTGGTGTTTTCATTTACTACATTTACAATCTACCACTATAACTTCCACTAACACTTATTCTGAAATATATCATACCCTATATAAGTTAATGTTTGTGTCAAACTAAATTATAGGGAAGTTCCATTTAGTATCTGCAATAACTTACACTATTTTTACGTTTGTGTAATTTTTGACCACAAATATTGTACAATATCTATCATCTGCTCTTTGAAGAGAGTATTTAAAGTTCTTTCAGTTTGACCAACATACGTTTCATCGCCATCCTCACAACTAATTTCATGAGCCACAAAGTTAGAAAGAAAGTATGAGTCTCGAATAGACTATGAGTATGAGAGAAGATACATTGAAGATGAAATGGTTTAATAAAAAATAGAATTTGAAAACCTCACTGTGTCTACAAAAGTTATGGTTGAAGCTATTGGGCACAGTTATTTTCACATGAACATTGAATTACGCTAAACGAAAAATCCTTTCGAAACTACTACCTAGGTACTTACTTTAATATGCAAATTTGCGTTACAGAAAAATCTAATTTTCCCATTCAGTTTGTATCACAAACATTCGTTTTGGAAATGAAACAGATATAATTTATGGGAACGCCACACAATGTGATATACCCATGAAAAATTATTGATATAAAATGTCATTTACATGGAACATTATCTACTTCGAAGTTTCGAGACTAACTTGCTCTTGTCACGTTGACAGTACAGTTAGTTAATCCCAGTTGGACAATGGGGAAGCAGATAACCAAAAACATTTTTTTCCAAAAAACAGATCTTGAAATATCTTTTCAATCCATTGTTCAGAATTGAACACGCTTGAATATCCTATTGAACTCATAGAGCAACACGTGAAAATCTCACAATAAAATGTTTTAAAAATATTTCATAAAAAAAATGAGAAAAAAAATTATTGTTATTTAGTAACAATTCTTCCTAAAGTCATTTAGCAGCAGTTGTTTTTTTGAGTATTCATTTAAACAATCAATCAGATATGCACTCAAGCGCTTGCTTATTCCTCTGAAGCACAGAACTAAAACCCAGATTTTTCGTTCTGTGTATCCAAATTCCTTACACATACATACTGCGAGTTAGACGACCACCAACACTTCCTCATGTATTTCAGGTGCATACGGCGACGAACCTCACCAACAGTATAGCCCCGCCTCGCAGAGCGAAGGGGCGGTGCCTTCTCCCCACTCCCGAGCGGCTACGCCTCTCGAATGCCTCACGTACACTACCGAGGTGGATCAGGACAATTACCAGACCCTGGTCAGAGCAGATGGAAGGTATATGCAGAGCTTCACATTGGAAGAGGTAAGAAGAATAGGAGATAATGATGGGTTTGAGATATAATAGGTGGGGATTGGTCATTTTCATTGCTTTAGTCTGGGAACTACATGTAGTAACAATTCAATGGAGTGTTTGCTTTTGATTGGTGATGGGAGGCAGGTGTGTTTTGATTTGAAAAATGAGAATGAATTTTTGGTTCTGCAGCTTACCATTCAGTTTAATAGTTGAAGGGATACTGTAATTATTGGCAATCAGCGTTTTCTAATTATAGAAAATACCTGCTTGTTTGTAAATAATACTCAATATTTGAATATGGAATCAATCATAACATGCTAGAATTCACTCTCAAATCACTTCCAAGTTACGTTAATCAAAGAATCAATGAAATAATCGTTATTCTTGAGCAGATCATCTAATTAGGATTGACAATGTTCAAAATATCGTATCTAAATAATAGATATCAACCAGAAAATTTTGAATTGGAAATTAACTTAAAAAAAGATGGTGAAAATATTTTTGCCACAGAAAGTATGATTTCAAATAATGAGAAATGAGAAATTTTACTCTTTGGCAGATTCAAAACTCATATTTCTTCTACGGGAATATTTTATGATTTTTGTGCATTCAATAATGATGTTCTATGACAACAGAAACAGCGTTGTTGGTTAGTTAATACTAACCCAATCGACCTCAGTAATAATGCATCTTTGTAAGTGCTCTTCGTTTTGCAGAAAGCAAATAAGAAAAAAATCTTTGCTTTTGCGCTACTCTACATTTTTTATGTTCAGCTCACCATATTCTTTAAGTTTTCCATCTCGATTATGTTTGTTTCGAACGATTTTATCTTAAGACTTCTATCTGGTTTTCCTAGATATATTTATGTTCAAATCAACCATTTCATAGTCGATGGAGTCAATTCCAAATGGGCTCTATACTTGTGGTTTTCCTTGCTTCACTTTTTCAGAAAAATCTTATTATTTTATTTAATTTTCTACTAGTTTAATCACTAAATCTTTTATACCCCTTAAATTTCCAGTTTTGTTTTTTTCGTTATAAGGTGAACTAATTTTTCCATTGCCCGATATTGGAAATTTTGTATTTGGGTGTATTGTATTGTATATTTTGTTATTTAGTCTAATTTCCAATTTTAAAGAATTCCTCTACTATTCTGTGAAATTAATTTCCGAAACAATTGTTTTCGGCGGAGGCTGAAGTTTTCACCTATGTGGATAATTCAATATCCTTCGCCATGTCTCATAACGATACTGAGAACTATGAACTATGAACCTTATCTATGATGTGATCTCAGAAAAAATCTAGTGGGATCAGATTCGGCGATCTCAGTGGCCACCTAATCGATCCATTGGTTTCAATCAATTTGTCGTCATAGATCATAGTAAGATATGCCATACTAATTATTCTTGGATTGTATGGAGGGGCCTTTTCTAGGTAGTTTGTGGCCAGTTGGTTTGAGATACTTCAACATTAGTCAGAATATTAGTTTAAATTACTTCAATAATCTTCTGAAAGAAAGGGTTTGGTTTTCTACTACTCCATATGAATACTGAATTATACAAAAACACTTTTCTCTATTCAGTTTGTTTTCCAATGAGTATCTGCATTTTTCATTGTTTTCGATTTATGATAAGTCGGCACAGAATTGTTTTTCATACAATTTTTTCGATATATGCAACATTACGAAATACTGCGAGAACTCTCAGAGGAAGATTTGAGACTTTACAAATAAGTCAATACGTACTCTTGAAAAAATATCTGATAAAAAAACTGGAAATTAATTTTGATAGGCCTGAATCAAGCGATCAATTTTCGAGATCAATTCAATGCAAAACTTGTAAAAACCAGATAGTGAAACATTTTGTAATCATCTATCTCGTACTGTGTCTTTAATTTTACATATTCACTGTTGATGATATAGTTACACATTTATTTGTTGATTCATAAATTGTAGCCATTTTCTTGCCGAAAAATTCCTCTTAATCATTTTGTGCTACTGATGCCTGTTACCATTCTCTGAGTGCAATTGACATACAGATGAAAGATATTGAAAACAAATCAGAATCGAAAGTACAAACAAGATACAGTACACAGCTATCTCCAATCATGATTCATCATCATATCTAAAGGTCACCGTTACAGAGATAAAAAACTGGATAAGCTTTCTTCGTGTTTACAGATACGCTTGTTCAGTCAGAAACAATCCAATACAGTGAATTTCGTGACTCGAGGTGTTTTCTTATCCCGTTACAAGTGAGTGTATTTTGGAAAAATAATAAAAAAAAAGAGTGTGAGTGTACTCATGTACTCACGAAAGAAGCTATACTTGATTTTTTTCTCGCTGCGATTTATTTGATTATTCGTGTGTTTCAAATATTTATTAAAATTTATTTTGATACTATCGTCATTTTGTATACAGTGTAAGGGACAACCTGAAGATAAATATTTAAAATTTCAAGAATACTTTCAGAAACATTTAACTTAATTTAATATTTGTAATAATTTGAGTTTTCCAGGCTTCAATAATTATTATTTGTCTGAAGAAATGTTGGTTGGGTGACAGGATCAATTTCTTCTTAAGAAAACAATTGTTTTCTTGTCGACGTTTCGAATTCAGTTAAATTCTTCTTCAGGGCTCAAAAAGTAGTTTCTTCGTGTTAATATTGCTATTTTAAAAACACTGCAACAACTTCGAGATAACACCAACACAATACGACATATATTTTATAAAAAAAAAAGATATGTCTTGATATATTCAGTTGAGTACGAGGCTAATATGGCATTTATTTTATTTATTCGTTATCAAGAAAATCCATCTATGTCAGTTTGAATATATTTTTGTTCATATAAGATTGAGCTTGAATTGAAATGGATATATGGATATAATGGATATAATTTTTTGGGAAAGATCCCCACATTTTTTGCATAAAGATGGAGAAAGAGAAAGTCAAAACCTTTAACTCCCAAAAATGAAGCTTTTCTTCAAATCATTTGTTTCTTTATCTGAATGAAATTACTATATAGCCCATCAACATGACACATCATACATTAAAATGTGGGTTCCTATTGTCTATTTCATACAGTACACCCTTTATCAACTTTCGAACAGGAAAATATATCAAAAGGTCGGCAAAATTTACGTCAAAAATAATAAATTTTAGTACTTTTCAGTAACGGAAATAATAGTTTGGTATCACTTCCTGATACATTTCGAAATGTTTCTGGGACAATTTCGTTATTCTAATCACGAATTGTGGAATGAACTGCAGTTTTGTAACGTATCTTTCAGATTTCATGCAATCCTTCAAAAAATTTAAAGGCCTCATATCAGGTAATCTAGTGAGCCATTTCAAGGGACCACGTCTATCTGAAAGTGAATTTTCAACCAATATTACGTTTTCTAATTACAACAGGTAGGTTCGAGAGTGGCTAGATAATGATTATTCAAAGGATTAGGCAGAGGTGGTCCCTAAAAATGACCCACTAAATCACCTGATATGATGCTTTTATATTTTTTGTGGAGATTCATGAAATCCAAAGTATCTAAATTTGAAGTCCATTCCAGAATTCTTGCATAGAATTGCACTGAAATCATTCCAGAAATATTGTATAATATACTTTACAGTTTGTCACTTATAGGAAGAGGTTTGAGAATTACGTTATGGTTAGAAGACGATGAGAGCAAGAGAGAGAGAGAGAGAGAGTGAACTTCTATATTTGACAAGTTGTATATATTATTGTTATGTATGGTGAACATTTGAGGACTCTTCATTCAATTCGAAAATGAAGTTGATAGTGCTCTCTCGAAGGTGAGTGAGGCAAAATTATCAACTTTCTCATCAAAGAATACTAAAAATGATGCCTTTTTTATTAAATTCATAAGGGACCAACAGCGGTTTATGGAAAAACAGATTTCACATTTATATTGTTATTGGTAAGTCTCCAGCAGCAACCCCATAGGCTCATTGCATTTCTACGTGTCATAAAAATCTTGTCACCAGTATCATTAATTACAGGTGCTGTGTTAGCTGTTTGGTCATTTTATTTCAAAGGTAAAATTTGGATTTTCGATAAAATTATGGCCTCTTGTGATCCAGTGTCTCTCACTCGCTCAAAACATGGCGAGCTGTCCTTTTTGTCATTGTATGCAACTAAGGTCTCTATTATACAGCCCCATGTTTCTTTCAAATGGATAATGTTCAGCCATGTATATTTTTTATTGCCCTATTCACTCATATAGTCTCATATCATCAATATTGGCTCGCTCAGGGTCCATATGATTGGTTGATAATCCATGTCCCGCAGTCTCATCAGATTTTTCGTTGCCCACGCTTACCGAGTGTCATGGAATCATTTTAATCTTGCCCATCAGTCCCTTAGGTTTCACATGTCATTCTCTGACCAGTTTCGATATCACTTTTGGGTTCGTCAATGCCTAGAGCAGCCTAATATCGATTCACTCAGTTCGTTGAGGCCACTGAAAGATTGCATACACTTCCACCTGGAAAACTGAAGTATAGGTACTGACCTAGTGGATAGTACTGGATGGATGGTACTGACCTATCTGCACAGTCTATTTCCTTCATGAATCACGGCCTAACATCTTGCATTTTGGGTTACCTAACATTTGTTACAGTAAGCGAGAAGTTTTGAAAACAACATTTTTTTTTAAACTTGACCTAACTCACCAGTGTATCTTGGTTTACATTCAATAATTATAATTTACACTGATATCTTTTTAAAAGTGATTTGAAGTTGATGAAATAACATGGCGCAGTCGGTTGGATACTGATCTAACCAATAAAGACTTTGGCTGGTGTTTCAGGTCCCTCTTGAAGAAGCGAATGGAACGGAATACCTTCAGCTTGTTCCGACAACGATGACCAATGGTTCACCTCACGGAAGCGACACACCCAGTCCTGGAACACCAACGAGACCCTACAATCTACACTGTAGTACAATACAAACGACCGATGACCACCACACTACAATAGAAGGGTCCCATTTGACCCAGCTCACCTCCCACATAAGTTACACGGGTGTTGTCGGATTGAACTCTGGAACTAGCAATACTATGTCAAGGTAAGAGTTGATGAGATTTTTCTGAACAATTTGTGTAACGTGAAGTGAACGTTTTGACTAGATGGTGTATTCAAGTAACATTTCATTGTGATATTTTCACTGGTCAGTTAATAATGTATCAACATGCTTGAGGTAGTTGTTGTATAGTGAAACACGTATTGCGATTTTGTAAACTGTCTACTGTAAATCGCACAATGAAGTATTATTTGTATATGTCATGGATTTTCGGCCGATTTCATGATAGTCTAGTGTTTCAGTTCTATGGAATGAAATTTGATGATAAATGGGGGCATGTTTAAAGAATGCTCGAATACATAGGGAGTTTTATTCAACAGTGTTAACTACCAACTTTCTCATTTGAAATACAATACCCTGTATATTCAATTTTTTTAACGTTCTAAACATTTTAGACATATATCATGTACCTTGTACACTGTACCTGCCCTCAGTTGTTTTGTAAACATTAAATGTTTTCAATTTTATTGCAAGAATCAACAATCAACAGAAATTCGCTACAACACACTCAAAAACTAATTAGTAATACTGTGGTTTTCTTCGAAATGCGAAACATAATGAATAAAGAAGATATTCAAAAAGCTTGCCGCAAAAGTTTTAGCAACATTCTGATCTTAAACAAAAATGTCTTCTGATATTATTCAAAATCTCAAGGGTAACATATCTAATCGCAACCCTTATTCATCTCAAATCAGTCGAGGGGTTTAGTGTTCCGAACAATACTTTCGACATATCCACATAAAAAAGTCTAATGACTCCAGATCAGGGAAACGTGCTGGCCTTTTCATCGATCCTTAAGGATTTTCACTTGTTTATGTATCGATATTTTTACAACATTGCTTAGACTTTTTTCAAAGCTGAAAGATTATATAGAAAATGATTCTTCAAATTAATTTTTGAACATCCCTAGTAGTACACAATTTGAAAAACAATGGATAACGAAAAGAAAAAGTGGTGAATTCAATATTTATAGTTCAAAACTTCATCAATGAGGGCTTTATGGAACCGAAGATGAATGCAATTTACGTACTTTGAAATCAAAATCTGCCGGAATGTATCTCGAAAATACAACCTTAACAACGAGCATTCCATCGGGAAATTATTTTACCATGGGTCATTATTTGTAAAATGAAGCGTTGTATTCTATCCAACAAACAAAGTGAGCCAAACAAAAAACGAAGTTTAAAATTTTCAAAATGTCAAGTACTGATACTGCTGAAGAAACTACTAATTTGTATCCCTACATATTATTTATCCGCATATTATTTAAAAAAAAACAGAGTTTTGGTCGTTTCTTAGTGCGACTCTCTACAAGCAGCCTTGTCTGGGAGATCACGTGCACTGTGCATGAAGTTTTGGAGCACTTCATTGCTTAGATGGACAGAGTATATAACAGAATTCAGTTTGCTGAAGAATTTACAATTTTCAGGCCAAAAATCTAATTGAAAATTTGTCAAAAACTAGCGGGGACTGAAAAAATGGAATTTTCAAGGCGTTGATAAGTTTTTGGGTACAGAAAAGGAACACTTCATACATTTTGAATAACGTACATGGTGAAACTAGAAATGATATATGAATAATCAAGTTAAGGGGGCATCCACATTATATGGAAAAATGTTTTCAGATAATTGACCTCTGTTGACTTTTTATAACTCCATATGCTACAACGTCGAATGAATAATTCAACTGAACATAAAAAGTGGTTTAACAGGAAAGTGGACTCTGATAAGAGCATTTCCTGTTTGGCATTTTCGCAGTTACATATGCCTATATATATATTTTGAGCTTATCGGTTGTTGAAGAATATAATCATTTTCAATCGCTTAACAGTAAAAGTATATCTTTGATTCGAACCAGATCTATTTCCATGAAGGTCTCCTTTGAAAATGGGTGAGTTTCTTTTCTCAATAATCCCTGCTGGATTTAATAATTGGACAGTAGGTGTAGATTAGGTGCTATATTGTAATAACTCAAATTTTGTGACGGAAGGAACCAATTATGAAGTGAACAATTTTGTCAAATTTAACGAAAACACTTGCAAGGGTTTCAATAGAGGTTGAATTGGTGAACGAAGTTATTTTCGTAATTCATGATTGCAACAACTTCGAGTGAAAAAGAAGGTTTCATTTGATTGAGGGTTCCAGTATCGTTTATTTTCAAATTTCACCTCTTCATCTCAAACCTCAATAGTCGCATTCTTCCCCATTTCTTTCATTTTGAAAATATGATTTCCAATTTTGGAGGGTTGGTAGAAAATTTGGTCAATAAAAGATATATTGGTTTTACATTGATCAGCAAGAATCAGCACAATATAAATCAAAATGAATTCAACATTTGAAACAATGCATTTCCGAACCTACATTTCATAAAATTGGCTCCTGAACACACCTCCGCATTTTTTCACCACAATCTGGAAACATTCCATATAAAAAGAAAATTGTTTTGAAGAGGGTCTCACAATATGATTCTGAAGGAGAAAATTTCGAAGAGTAATATATAGGACAAACAGATAGAAAAAATAGGAATCGTTTTAAAGTATCTACCATAGTTCACCAACTCCAAAAATAATCGAATTATATTGATAGTATCAGTCGGTCAAGTTCAAAATCCGCAATTAATTGAAATAGGTACACAAAAAATTTAAACTAATTTTGTGAAACCACTCATTTAATTATTCGTGTGATTTTTTGTCGTTTTCTTAAACATATCTCATCAGGAAGGCACTGTTTACTTCATGGACAGTGGGAAAATCCATAAAAATATGTAAACCTGTATGATAACCCAGTGAATTATAAATGGTTTCCTAGAATACTTATATAAGTCTCAACATGGTTATTCAACATCAAATGTAGCGACAGCACAACATTATTAAATTTGAACTACAGCTACGAGGGCTGCTGCAGAAGTATTGACAATAGTGACTCTGAATGAAATTTTTCGAAGATTTTGTAGATATCCGATTTCTGTCTATCATCTCGACATGATTTTGGTTTCATTGTCTTAACTAATATGGGAAAAATACTTCGTTTATTTTCGTGCAGTTTTGTGTTCATGATTGATTTCATGATATATCATCTGAAGAAATCCATTCTGCATTATCAATTTTTCAGCATCCGAAGCTTCGATACAGCTACTGTATGTTAAGCGGCCTAACGATGAACCTTTGAGCACACCAAACCTCAGATTTTCCTTTCAGCTAATTACATGCAACTCTCATTTTTCACATTTCCAAAGATCCACAAAACAAAATTACTATTTAATATGAAAGCGACTCATTTTTTCTTCATAATCTTTTCGTGATTTGACAATGTTTCTTGAATGATCGTTAGCCATTCAAGATAATTAGAATATGTTGAAATATTTCAATATTTTTGATTTACTTACTTTTTCATCTACTTTTGAATATATGTATATATCTAAGGGTTTTTTGAATTGTCATTATTGGGTTTTATTGGATTTTTGTAATAGTCCGATTTTGCTTATTTATGAATGAGGTAATCGTCATTGGACATCCTGAAAACTTCGATACGACAGCTCACTGAGGATAAATGCCATTATTCTTGTTAAAGATGAAAAACCTATGTTATCTCCTCGAATGTATTTTCAAAAACATGACAATGCATGTTTCGAGCATGTATATACCCCTCATCAGTTAAATAACTATTGTAACGTCATTTGTAGGTGAAAAATTTTGCCGTTATTGAAGTTTGACGAAAAATGGTAATACCTGATGATTGAGATGTATACACCGTTAAAATTTTAAGTTTGATATCGGGGTCACAGAATAAAAACCCACTTTAGCAAAATGGCATCGAAAAATGGATGGCAAGTTGAACTTGCAAAAGTTTTGAAGCTGTTGAAGAAAATCACATGTGTTACATTATCTTCTATGAAGATTCTTGTACCAAGTTCACATTTAAAATCATAATGATGTACGTCTCAACCATTTATGTATTATCATTTTTTGTCACACTTTAACAACAAATATTTCTCTAATTTTCTGAATAATTGCAAGAAACGATCATATCATACGTATTCGTTATACTTATGCATTAAGTCCTGTTATTCTAGTTATCCATGACAAACAATTGAAGCTGTTGCTAGGACTACTAAACAAATAGGCTAATGAATATGCTGTCACTTTTAAAAATTTATTTGTTGTGTAGTTTATAATTAGATAGGTATGGCAAATTATACTAGGAACGAGAAAATTGACATGCTAATTTACCGAGAAACAAAAAAAATGCAACTGATGCAGCTCGAGTTTATGCTCAGAGGTTCCTTAATCGTCGCCATCCCACTAGGCATTATTTTCTAAAACTAGAAAGAAAAATGCGAAATGAACCAGAAG
>WOGR01003932.1:0-15284 GCA_015342045.1 Leptinotarsa lineolata | reverse complement strand
GAACTATAGAGTTTGCCCTTTCTACACCTGTATAAAGTTCTCCATTATAATTTTTATATTTTTTCAGACTGTGGAAGGTAAAAATACCCAGAAGAAGATCGATAAAAATCATTTATTTAAGTTCACTTACTTAGAATTTTTTCAATATGAACAATAATGCCTAATTTTTTTCATTGAATAGAGGAGTCCAAAAGATGTTCAAAATGACGACCATTTTCTGCAACACATAATGTCAGTCTTTTTTTAAAGGAATTCTCTACAAATTCCAGCATATACTCTGGGATTTCCCTGAAAGCTCTAGTGATTCTTCGTTTCATGTCTTCTATAAATGTTGAAGGAGTTTGGTAGACAATCCATTTTATATACCCCCATAAAAAAATCAATTTTGGTCAAGTCAGGTGATCTGGGTGGCCATGCCACTGGTCCACCCCTATCTATCCATTTTTTATTGAAATGATAGTTGAAGTATTCCCATACCTCAGTTTCAAAATGTAGTAGTGCACCGTCACATTCTAAATCTTGTCCCATATGGAATCCGGTCCAATAAATTCGAAAACTCATGCCGAAAAAATCTTACATATTTTTTTCCAGTGAGATGCCAATCCAAAAATATGGACCGATAAATCTTTTTTCGAGAATTCCACCCCCAAACATTCAGTGACCAACGCTGTTGGTTGGCAATGAACAAAATGGGGTTTTCCGTTGCATAATAATAATAATGTTCATTTTAGAAAATGCCACAATTATTTATATAAAAAAATAATAACAACATATAATAAAATGACGTCACACACAATGATATTTCAGAACTGATATTTTAAAAAATTCTCAACACAATAGGGTTCTAGATCTTTTTGATCTTTTTCTCAAATTGATTGCTACTAGCAGAATGTCTAACAAGTACTGGTAATTTGTTGTAAAATTTCATTGACATATAATAGGGAGAGTTTTCAGTCTCAATGTATGATATGGATAAATGAGGTCATGCCTCCTAGTGTTATATTCGTGTTCTGTAGCATTTAGATTGAAAAGTTCTCTTTTTTTAAACAAATACATCAAACATTCAAAAATATACAGATCATATACAGTCATGATGTTATTATTCTTGAAAACTGTTCGCAAGAGTCCTTATAATATTTGTAATTGATTATTCTCATTACTCTTTTTTTGTATGATAAATATTCTATTTGAATTCTCATTGGAACTCCAAAAAATTATTTCGTATCTTATGACAGATTCAAAATTTGCAAAATGAAGAGGTAAAGCTGCTTGCTTTTCTAAATGTTTACTGATTATTCTCAGTCCATAGGACAGTATGCGAAAAAATAATCTTTAAAGATAGTATTTATCGATATGACTGCAAAAAAAAATTGAGCAGTTCGAAAAATTGTTTCCTCTGATAGCAATGGACCGAAGGAATCTTGTTGACACCCGCAAATAGTAACGTCCCGGTAAGAGAAGGATCGCTCAAACTGTTCGGTTTTATGCTGTGTGATAGATTATTCACTCCGATTTCTGAGACCTCTATTATGTGCAACGTATCTGTATGTCAACTTCTATAGAAGATAATGGGTTTTGATTCATTCTGAGGTTATGAACGAAGTTAGCCAGATACATTCCTCTTCTGTTGAACATTTTCAGCCAACCAATCTGTGACATATCTATCTGTTCTGTTCTTCCGGTAACCAGCTGTCGCCCTCCTATGAACGACAACTGTCAAAAGTTGAAACTTGTGCCAGCTGAGGACTAACGAGGTTTTACCTCTTAACGTGTGATTCCTAACGCTGGTTGGACGATAGGAAGTGAAAATCGATCGTCCGGCCTTGCGGTTTGAACCACCGGTTCGCACAGCGGTAGATTGAGTAAGTCGAGCAAACCACCCTTGTCAACCCAACAGGCTACCGTCCCACCAACGGAGATACATGATCTCTGAATTTTGACCCGAAAATCAATCTTGTATATGCATTTTGAACTATTTGTATTCTTGATGACGAGATTTGATGGAGACAAGGGGTAAGGACGACATCGCAGTAGCTGAATATAAATGATAATAAAAGTATCGCATAAAACGGCTTTCATTGTTGGGCTGACAAAATGTCTATTCAAATGGCATTTTTTCAATAATCTATAAGCCTTTCGTATTAGTAAATTAACATAAGATTGAAAGCAAGATCAAGTCCTAAACATTCAATTCCATCGCTACATTTAATTGTCGATCCTAATTTTGATACTATGACCCTTTAACCATCTTTAGAATCTCCAAACATAATACAGGTTAGCCTGTTGGAATTTATATTCAAACAATGGTTTTTAGAGATATTCACAACGTTGAATTTCATTAGTTTGGACTTCCTTTGACTATAATTTGAAATCTCTGTAGGAACAAATCAAATTAAAAATCGAAATGAATAGCTGAAAATAACAATTACATTAACCAAAAAACCTGAAATGACATTACAAAAAATAAAAATATTGTCGAATGATTGAAAATCGATTGTTAGTATCCGCAATCATCTTCGGGTGATAACTGAACTATTTCAACAGGTGTCCTCCGATAAAACATGTTGTATATTGAAATCCCTGACTCTTTCGTACTCTCTGCCTGTGATGATAGGCTTAGTTAGAACTCTGAGAGGTGCGTTGCACGGTTGAGACCTTAAATTCTCGCCGCCGTGTTGCTTTGATGATTTTGGAAAATCATCTCGTAGCTTACGAGGTCCCTAGCCAATGACCTCACTCACGAAAATGCGAGGCCTTTTGAAGCAGAAAGGGTCGTCGATATCATAGTCTACCGCCCCACTGACTAAGGGATTTTCGTGAGTTTCCGCTGTTTCGAAAAATCCTCTATTTCGGGACTGAATGCTCTCCCTGAAAGATGAAAGGTTCAGATCCCGTCTTATGTTGATGTTCCGTACGTACCACGGAATGTTTGTTAACATCCTTAGAATTTTACTCGGGACCCGTTCCAGTATTTCAATATGAGATTTTGCTGTTTAGCCCCAAACTCCTGAGGCGTACAGTATCATCGGTTTGGACCTTGTCTGATAAATTAGGACTTTGTTCTTAAGACTGAGCTTGCTTTTGCGGTTGAGGAGAGGATACAATTGTGCAATCCTCGCACTCGCTTTCGTCTTCACGGTTTCGATATGTTTTGCCCAGATGAGTCTGCGGTCTATAGTGAGGCCTAGATACGCTACCTGGGAGCTCCAGGCGATTTCTTGTCCAGACAAGACAACTCTAATTTGCGGATGGGCGTGTTGCCTACCTAGCGCTATCGCTTGGGTTTTGCAGAGTTCACTCTGATTTTCAAATCCAGAAACCATGTCTCTAATTGTGCAATTGCAGTCTGCATGTATGCAACGCCAAATTCTCTTTCCATAGAATAAGACATTAGGGCGGTGTCATCTGCATAGAGAGAGGCCTTAACGTGGTCAAATCTCAGGAGATCGCTGACATAGAGGTTGTACAGAGTGGGCGAAAGGACTGCTCCTTGCGGCACTCCGGCGTCTCTCCGTCTTACTGGTGATCGTGTATTATTCAGATTAACGGTGAAAGGTGTGTCCTTCAGATAGGACCCTATCCACTTCACTAGACCCAGTGGTAGGTTGAATTTAATCATCTTATGTAGGAGTCCATCGTGCCAAACACAGTCGAAGGCCTTCGAGATATCTAATAGAAGGATCTGTACATGGTGCTTTCTATTCATCTCTGCGATTGCGTTTTCAACCAGTTTTAGGGCTTGTAGTTCATGAGTGTGCCCTCCTGAAGCCGAACTGTTTATCCGGTAGAAGGTGCCTGTCTTCGATCTCTTTGTTTAACCTTAGCAGGACTACTCTCTCCGCGATCTTGGCTATGGAGCCTCACTGACTTATCGGTCTTTAATTTTGGGGGAATTTTGGGTCATGACTATTTTCAAGATCATGATGACTTCAGCGTACTTCCATCTCTCAGGAAAGTATCTGAGAATTAGGGAACTGTTTATGATGTTCATAAGGGAAGTTCTCTGGTTTTCGGGTAGCTTTTTCAGTATCCTGTTTGATATTGAATCGGCTCCGAGGGCGTTTTTGGACTTGTGGTTTTGAATCAGCCCGTTCAGTTCATCTTCTGACACGGGTCTGATGATGTCCTCGTCATCTAGTTCTAGAGTATCCTCTACTTCTTCCTCAGTTCTGATATCTCTATCAATATCATCGTTTGAATCAATGTTCAACCTGAATTGGCTTTCCATTGAATCCGCGAAGACTGAACTATTTCTCCGAGCGATAAATATTTATAGGTCATTCGAGGGCATTCACCTCTTCCCTCTCTCCGCTTCACCGATTTAGCAGAAGATGACCGTTTTCTGCTTGATTATGGGTTTCGTATCTCTATGCTAGCTTGGCTAAATGCGTTGTTGGACAACATATATGCAGCTTCTATGAATTTCCTGCTAAACTAGTGTTCCTCCCTGTGGATGATCTCAGCTTGGGACCACTTGACGTTATATGGATGAGTCCAAACACGCTCTGCTATTCCATACTCCTGACCGCTCTGGATTAAATGATTCCATACAGTCTATCTCCTTTTGTGTTCGTAGATCTTTTGCTGGAAAAATCCTCACTAATTTAGTTTGTAGTACATATTCAAGAGTTAGAAAAAACGTATGTGACTTTCTGGAACTTCAACTAGCGTTTTCTACTATGA
Organism: Leptinotarsa lineolata; assembly: GCA_015342045.1. Taxonomy (NCBI): domain Eukaryota; kingdom Metazoa; phylum Arthropoda; class Insecta; order Coleoptera; family Chrysomelidae; genus Leptinotarsa; species Leptinotarsa lineolata. The sequence goes on along the minus strand of WOGR01003932.1, from coordinate 10,601 downwards.
CTGATAACCAGTCCTTGCAAAGCTTGTTATCAAATCATCTGAGAATAGAACTTTCAAGGAGTGATAGTCAAAAGTATTTCCAAATTTGCGCAAAACTAACTGACTATAAGACAAGTATAGCTGAGGCACCAGTCAATCTAATAATGATACTGATAATAATCTTCCAACATGACTCAACCTCAGACAGAAGCACCAAACTCTTACGAAGTTTAGACATAAATGAACACTTCAATCTAGCAGACCACTATTATAATCTCCATGCAGTCATTGTTCACTGTGTTTCTGGCATTGAGTCTGGTCATTATTACGCGTTGGTCAAGGATAAAACGGACTGGTTTAAGATTGACGGGTGTCTGGAGACACCCTACATTTCGTTCTATGAAAGAGTGGACATTGTCAGATCAAGATCTTCAGATGATGTGGTGCTGCAGGTTTTTCCGGGTTTTCTGCAGCTGAAAAAGAAAATGCGCCAATGGAATCAATCAAGTCGCCCCGGAGCGCCAATTGATTTTTTTTGTTGTTTCATTATTTGTACTACTTTTTAAATTCGCTTATAATTATGGCGGTAGTTGTAGTATCGGATATAAGGTGAATATAATTTACCACAATTTACAAAAGCTACGAAAATGTTTAACTCCTTAAAATGTAGGAATAAGAACGAAAAACCTAATATTCATTATGAATAAATTCATTTCATTGGTTTTGCCTATTTTATCATTCCTGTAGCTTCTTATTCGGAATCAATAATTGAAAATCGGACTTGAATATGAAAATTACAATTACAAAAAATTGAATTAGAATTTCGTTTTAAAATCTTGTATGTATGGTCAAAATCAATTTCTAGGCAACTTTTCCAAAAAACTTATTTCGATATCGTCATCGCGAAGCAAAATATCGAGAATTTGCCCTTTACGCGCGATCGCAGTAGGCTGGGTTTAGGGCTGTCACTAGGGTTGAGTATTAGGAAAAGTGCGGTCCATGAAGGTCTACGCCTGTATGAAAAATCAAATGTCTGCTTCCAAAAATAATGAAAAACGGGGGTGCCTTAATTTAAAGTGTGTCACATCACTATGAACACGCCTGAGTAGGATATTGTACAGCAAAACACGTATTTCGGTTTTTGTAAACTGTTCAGTGAAAATCTTACAATCAAGTGTTACTTGAATAAGTTTATTGTATTCATTTGAAAATGTCCTCATTGGACGATGCTGCTGTAACGTCAGTTACAAATACAAAGTGGTATAAAAACATTAACATAGTAACGGCCACATCCATCAATTCGTTACTTGAATACTTCAAATGGTTATGGTGCTCATGTAGAAAGCAAGAAGTTTCCAAAATGAAAATATATATCACTGTGTGTATTTTCTCAACTGAAAGTACTACTATTCTTCCTACAAATACGGAATTCCAAATACTTTTTGGTATTTTTCAACTAATATATTCTGGAAGTCAACTTTTCATTATCTTTAATTGAATACATGAACTGGATATTTGAAGACCTGTTTATGAAAGCTGTCACAAAATACACTGTTTTACTCCTGTTTGTGACAAAATGTCAAATACCTCATCCAATAATAATACTAATGAAAATAAATCGGCTTTATTGAAAGAAAAAAAATACAATAGAAAAAGATGTGATTTGTAAAGTATCACAGGAGTTATTGGTGTTCATGGGTGAAGTCTAGCTTAAAGCTACTCAAACTCAACCTACGAAAACATCTCCTCCATTATCAAACGCTCACTAGCTACAAGAAAAAAAACATTGATGGTACCTAAATGATACAACAAAACATATTGATTGAATGATTACTTAAAAAACTGGTAAATTATTGATATATCAAATTGATCTGTTGAAGGTTTAATAAAAATATTTGACATTATTGACTATCATAAATATACATTTTATATTTATATTTGAATTTCCTCAAGTTGAATCTCTTCAATTGCTCTGACAAAGAATTGTACAGTTTCACAACAATAAAAAGAGATGATCTCTGAAACAGGGCAGTGCGATGCTTTGGCATGGGTAATTCGTTCTTATATCTGATATTAAGCGAGTGGATGTTTACACGTAGAATTATTTTCTGTAATAAAAGAAGAGAGTGAGGTAGGGTAATCAATTTGTGGACAAAGCAACCAATATGAAGTGTTATTCGGTTTCTCATATTAAGCCAATTGGAATTTTTTAGGGCTTCAGAGATGGAATCGTACTTACGACTTCCATAGATTAGACGGCAACATATAAATATGGCGCATATATGAAATCACAGTAATTAAAATGACTAAGCACTAAAATGTCGCACAGCATTTTCTTAAGAGGTTGGCTCAGAATGAAACGATTACAGTACAAGAGTTTCAAAGACATATAAGCTTTTTTCATTAAATTTTTTATATGTTCAGTGAATCTGAGGTCTGTGAATAGTATTACCCCCAAGTTTTCAGCTGAAATTACGGGATTCAAAATGGTAAGGCCTAGTTGCAAGCGGAAATTATTTTCTGCGAATTTTAGATTCTTCTGAGAACCACAATACATCAAAAATGTTTTATTGGGATTAAGTTTCAAGTCATGTGCCGTTGATAAGCAATTGATTAGATCTAGATCAGCATTTAAAAGATTATCGGATTTATGAAACTGTAGAAACACCATCTTTCAAAACGATAGAAGGGCTTTGGTCCATTCTTTATATTCCTACTATTTTCTCGGGATTTCAAGAAAAAACAAATTATGGGATGAGGTCTCTCTATTGGTTTGTATGGATCCCAAGTCCATGAAAACTGATCCAACTTCTCTGTTGTTTACATTCCAAATCTGCTCATAAACAGGTCAGCTATGCAAAAATATATTATATTTTCCGTGACGATGCCCTCCTGCTGTCATCTGAAACAGTTTTTGATAATGTTATTGCCCCCAATTTCTTCCAGACAGAAAACATTTGTCTCCTTCAATCTTTCCATAATATTCTGACTGGTTGACTGTTTCATCGAACCATAAACCTCTTTTTCAACACTCTTTCAAACTCCAGTATTATAGATCCTCTCTGGTTCATAGTAGATGCACCGAAAAAAGTTTGCTATTAAAAATTCATGATGTTACAATGTACTTGCAGTACAATAAAATTTCTCACGTATTCACATCTTTTTTCTAGGATTCATGAATGTGGATCGTCACGTTGGGTATGACTTCGAATCAGCTGAACTACTTCTAAGAGACTTGGCCAGTTTACATGCAGTTCCGTTAGCCATGAAGCTGAAAGATCCGGAGTTATTTGAAGATAAAGTTAAACGTTACTGTGTGAATACGCTTAATTTCGAAAAGTCAGAAAAAGACAATTTATCTGTTTTTTTTTCGCTTTTCATCCAAGAAATATTATGGGAATCTGACAAATGCACTTCTCTCATACCAAAAGTAAAGGAGATACTCAAAACCCCAATACTTTTGCAGCCTGAAGTCAGAGAACCGTTTGCTACCTTCGCACATACTGATCTGTGGGTAAACAATGCCATGATTAAAATGGAAAATGGCACACCAGTAGCAAATAAATTCGTTGATTTCCAGATGTACAATTATGGGTCACCTGCTTCGGATCTTCTGTTCTTTTTATTTTCTAGCGTGCGGCAGGATGTCCTGACGACGGACTTAAACACTTTGATAAATCACTATCATTCGGAGTTAATCAAAAACCTGACTGAGCTTGGGTGCGACACGACTCCTTTTTTGTTACCCAAATTCAAGGAGGAGTTGGCAATCGAATCGAAACATACACTAGGTCACATTTTGATGTTCGTACCTATGGTTGTTTTCGGTGAGAAAAATAGGGCTCCCGATAACAGCAACCCACCAGATATGACTAGTTCCACGTTCAGAGACGAAATGAGGAAAAACACTCATTTCAAAGCTAAAGAAAAAATTTGGTTCACAATACTATCATACAGGAATGAAGGATGGTTGTGATCACTAGGAATCAATTGAATAAATTTGCATCTGCTCATTTTATGACGTCAATATCACTTTTCTTCTACTCCTTGTTACTTCAATTCTTCAAAGAAGACTTCTGACCTGATATAAGATCATAGAATGAATAGAATGAAACAAAATTTATTAAAATCGTGTAAAATGTTGATAATATGCAAAATTAAAAGTTTCCACGGAGTGTTGATTTTCAGTCTGACGTTTACTGAGACGTTTGAACATACTCTACCCACTGAGAGACTACGATCAATAACTTAATGTCTCAAATTTTTTGTTTCACAAATGATAGTTGTCATAAGTAATACCGCGATACGTTTGATGTTCCTCACGAATGAGGATTTAGCGGTTTTCAATAACACTGTATGCACAAAACCATCTGCGCCAGGCAGGGGTACGATAGTGCAGCTGTGATGAAAGGTGCTTTTATTGGCGTTCAAGCAATAATACGGAAATCGTATCCCCGAGCTCTGTTTGTCCATTGTAGCTCTTTGAACTTGGCCCTTTGTCATTCATGTAGTGTACCTCCTGTAAGAAATGGAATAGGAACTGTGAAAACAATCGGAAATTTTTTGAGAGCATCTCCAATGCGTACAAGCTTCCTTTGGCACGCATCAGGGCCAAATTTCCTGATGCAACACGGCAGAAATTAACACCAATGTATGAAACGTGGAGAGTAAAAAATCACAACGGCTTGTTGAAATTTAAACAAATTTTTAAATCTTTCATTGAGACTTCTGAACAATTCAGCACAGACTCAGATACGGAGACCTCAACCACAGCTTCTTCTTTTCTAAGATCTGCTCATGCCAGCGAATTCGTGACAGTATGCAAAGTCCTGCAGTCACCTCTTTGTGGCTTAATAACAGCTGTTGACATTATTGAGAGTGTAATATCAACTTTCAAGATATTCGATCCAATATTGAAAAAGAATTTTCAAATTCATTTACAGAAGCAAAGTATTTATTGGCCGATATCAATGAAGAGATCAAGCTCCCACGGTTGCCGTCAGTACAGAAGCATTGAGCTAATCCAATTACTAATAACCACGAACATTATTATTGAATAACTGTTGCAATACCTTAATTAGAAGACCTAACTTCCCAGCTCAAATCAATATTTCCATGCGGAGTCTAAGGAAAGCTAGAGTGCCATTGTATCCCTTCATCACTCAGGAAATTTTAGATTTGTTTTGTGCCTTGGGGTCATCCATATTTTCTTCTCCTTCAATATGATATTGGCTTCAATAAAATTTGTGCCGTTATTGATGTAGACATCGTGTCATAAATCAGGACGAAAGATGAATATCCGTAAGAATGGAAAAAAACCATATGAGGTAAGGTCGGTGATTAATTCGAAGTGTATTGCCTCGACAGTGAAACATACAAATACAGCGACATATGCCTTCATTGACGTTCGGTTGCGGAATTTCTTTTCCTTCAATAGTAATGGTCCGCAATAATAAACACCAACTTGATTTAACCGCTTCACAATATTTTCGGGAGCGTGTGGAAGTTCACCCATGATACAATTAGTAGGTGTCGGATTGCCTCGGAAACACTTGCAACATTGCTTTATGATTTTGTATACCTGGCTACGCCAGTCAATGATCTGTATACCATACGACGTACGGTATACAGAGTTTGGTGAACGCCAGAATACAAGTGTTTCTAATGAAAATATATAATGAAAAGATTGGTTATATGGTTGATAGGGTGATTAGCGTCATAAGGCAAATTAGAAATGCTCAGACACCCACCGACTCTCATTATGCCTTCTTTGCTCAAAAAGGGACTCCATTTGAGTAACAGTCTGCCATGAATCTCCTGATTGTAGGTTTTTAATATATTCAGGGAAGGATTGCAATTGTATGCATTTGATTACGCGATTTTCTACCAGATGTAATTCATTCACGGTTAAATACTTGGGTGAAAATGTTCGCCTTGTGAAACGAAAACAATACGCTAACGCACGTATCATTCTTTCAAAGGTAGGAAATCTGAACAATGTGGTAAATGGTGTTCCAAGCGTCGTAGCTAAGCACAAAGGGTTTCTTCGCTCGATTAAATCAGAAGATCCCCTTTCTTCAGGTAACTCATGACTTGCCCAGAGGGATATGGGTTCCGATAACTAAACAGGTCCATTTACCCATAATGTTCAGGTTGGCGAGTCTATGGGTGATATTCCACTCCATGCAAGGCCACGGGATTGTCGTGTGTCGATACATGTCGTCAATATTTTATCGGGAAGTTAGTTTGTATTTTGGTTACTCTATGGGTGACAATGGTTTTCAACTGGTGCGGAAAGACCAGTCCTGACTGATCAGGTTCCTTTTAACCATACTATTACTTTGTTGTTAGATTTCATACACATATGGTTGATAAAGGTTACTATTATTATTATCATTATTATTATTATTTAAAGCCAACGTAAAACAATAGTAAAGTCAGTCCAAAGGAAAGTTTCGATCCCCTCCTGAACAGCATTCTTGACAGTATTCATTAACTTAGTCAATATCTGAGCCCTACAGAGTTCCACTTTCGGCGCGAGACGGGATTCGGCACATAAAACTTATTTTTTGGGAAAAAATGTTTTTGGCTTCCTACTACTCCATCTTGATACAAAAAAATTAATCACTCCTAATAAAAAATAACCCCTTCAATTTATATAAAACTTATATCCTGACATTATTCATTACGTCAACGGTACGTAAGTAAATACAAGCTTCATATGCCCTTACGTGCTTACGGAACCGCACCAACGAGACAAAAAAAAGGAGGCTGAATAATAGTTCCGGTATATGAAACATCACCAAGAGCATCAAATAATACACGCACTATGGTGGTCATACTGCTTTCTTTCACAATTGCGTGGTGAGGTAAATAATAACGCCTTCGACAGGTATTGAGTGTTTCTCACGAAAAACATGTGTTTCTGTTTCATATAATCGTCTGTTACTCCATCATACAGTTTTTCAAATTCTGGATTTTGTCTCATCTCACGTTCGGTACTTTCAAATATCTTAAGCGTTGTATAGGTGAATCTTTTCATTTGCGGGCGTTCTTCTATAGTCAAATTATGCCGTTGCAGTAGTAACTTGGCATTTTGACGCTGCAGGTACACTGTGGTGTTGTCTTCTGTAAGTATAGCTCCTTTTGGCCAGAGGTTGTTAATTTAAAATTTGACCTAGGGATAGTAAAAAGAGTGTAGTACCCGCTTCTAATAATATGTCCACCGGTGTGGGTCGATGGAAATTTGGATCTGCTAGTTTGACGTTAGCAGGTAACTTGGTCAGTTCACATTGAATCAGTTGATCTGGTATGATGTGTGAAATGGCTGGTACAATCAAGAACGTTAAAGTCTCTTACAAGGATCGACGCGTGATTTAATGGTGGTCGTAGTCAATTCGGTACAGTAGGTAGTCATAGAGTTCAATGCACCCACAGGTATATGATTTGTAGTAGAGCAGGTACCGAACAACTCTCTGTATTATATAGGTCTCTCATCTCTGTCCAATATGTCGGGAACTGCGGTAACCATTATGTCATTAGACATAGCATTAACTACGAGAGCTACTTGTCTGTACTCCATTGATGAATTTGGATGTGGACGATTGCTCCGTTCAAAGATACTTTCTTGAGATTGATGCTGACCAGGATCTTGTTCTACGTGAACGTGTAATAAAGCGTGGTTGCGTTAACTACATCTTCCACATAATGTTTCTAACATACATGTCTTATCTTCGTAATTTTTCAGAAAACAACATGCTTTGGATACAATCTTACGACGATTATCGATTGATAATTCATGAAATTCGTTACAAGTATATAATAGATATCATCCTGTAGTGTTAATTCTCACCGATGCCGAATGTCTGACTTTGGATAGAATTAGGTCAGGTAATGGTACGTCCCAAAACTCATATGGGGGCTTTTAAATTCTCTAATGCTCTGATGTGCTGGTGAAAGGTTTCTACGAGTTAATTGATGGCAACCGGTATATCCCTGTAATCGTGGAAACTCTTTCATAATAGGTATGTGGCGACCTGCCATATGATGCTTGTTTGCAAATTTTTTTCTTCAGTATTGATATTGCGACATCTTAATTGCCTTCAAAGATTTCAAATGACTCAATGGCTCTTGCTGCATTTACGGTTAATGATGACTTCAAATCATTCAGTTTTTTCACACAAGGTATCTAATCTTTCCCAATTACAGCCTGGAATAGACATTTTTCCAAAGTTCTATCAAATGGTTTTAGCATACGATTTTTGCCTTGTACTAGCTACGATTCGAACTATGATTTGAACTGTACTCTAGACTGCGATTTCGACCGCAATCTGTACTGCAATTCAAACTACGCCTTGGAATGCAATCTGGACTGCGAATGGAACTGCGATTTGGACTGCTTCCGATGGTGTTTTAAACGATTTTTGATTTGATTGCAGTCATTAGGACATACACTTTACGTTTTAATAAACACTGACTACACATCGTATTTATGTCCGGCTCGAAGGACCATGTTTTTTATTATTGACTGAATCAAAATTCCACAATTTGAAAAGAGTAACTGGATTTCAGCAATAAGTTTCGACCAGGTGAACTAATATCTTATCAATATTTTATTTACTGAAAGTTTATAGTATAAGCCTTAATGTATAAAAACGAAAAAAATATGGGATAAAAACTCAGACAAGATTTGAGATTCCAATATTTCAGAATCTAATCTATCAGATCATTTTGTAGAATTTACCTCTGATAACCTATCTTTCAAGATACAAAGTTCAATATACCTACTAAGGGAGTTAGTTATAAATGAAATCGATATGATAGATACTTTTTGTTTGTATTTCTCACAAGAAAATATACTTGATGAAGATGATTGTGAGAATCCCACTCTGATTTCCAAATATTACTATTTTAGAGGTAACACTGTACTATGTAATTGTTTTATTGATGTTCAAGTACTTACACTCACTTTATATTGTATTTCGACTTTATTACAGCTTCATAGTGTACTTACTGAAGTGTATTTCTTTGTAACTGAAATAAATGATATACTGATTGGTTATTTTTTGAAAGTTTAAAAATTATATTTCATGAAGAGTGTTTTACATTTTGCCAATTTTGTTGCACCATTATCAATGGAATGGACTCAAAAGTCAGATTATTAAGAACACTTTGTTATAATGGTTCCCATTCTTTCTGTAATCATTTTTACCCAAATACCTTTTCATTACCGTCACTAACCTTGAAATGAATTCAAATTAGTGATTTGATAAGATAAAATGTTCGTTTACGTAAATGAGAACTGAAACAATGGATGATATAGAAAAAATTGAAGATTCAATGATATAAAATATGAGATGTGATAATGATAAGAAGGCAGCTATTCAATATTCAACAATCTTTCGAAGATTAAATGAATGTATACAGTGTGTAAAAGCCAAATGGAATAAATTCAGTATTTCGGTTACTGTACATATTTTTAGAAAAACTCCAGAACACGTCAAATTTAAATTATAATTTGACATACATCAACGGAAAAATGCTACCCCCACCCCCAACCCCCATCGAATGACAGGTACAACCCCCAATTTTTTAAATGGGAAGTATAGGCTTGTGATATATCGTTTGAAAGGTCCCTTCATCCTTTATTCAAAAATGTTATCGCTTTTAGGCATACTGCAGGGTGAAGAAAGAAAAAATTGGAAGAAGACAAAGATCGTTTGTGAGGCCCTCTGGAAGGCACCTCTGAAAATAGTTATTCCTCATTCAAGTATTACTAGAATCATACTAGTATCATAATCAATTTCAACAAATTGTTCCAATTTCCTCTTGAACCTGAGTTTGTTCCTTATGTCTTTCAATGATTCAGGTAGAGTGATGTAAAGTTCAGGTCCAAGATACGATATACATTTTTGATTATGCGTGAGTTCTCATCGTGGTCTTAACTGAGTATTGAAAGCATGCTGTACACATGTAGTTGAAAAATTAGCAGGCCATATTAAACTCTAAAAAATTCCAGTTTTTCTTACTCTCAATAATCCAGTTTCATCATAAAACGACTGAGTACAATATCTCCAATTTTTTCCATCAAAATTCTTAATAATGAATTCTGCTTTGATTTCAAGTCAACTAGCGATGTCGAGAGTATGTTGAGGATAGGAGAGGATACCTTATAGACCTTGTAGATATAGTTTGTCATTGACGTTGACAGCGACTGTCATTTTCGAATGTTATAGAATTATCAATACACAGTTTTCATAGAGTCACAAAAGAGGCTTATTCTTTCTCGAGATCACTTATTACGCCCAACCTGTATGTATGTTAATTTCCAGGTTTTGGGCCGTATTCGAATGGGGGGGTTGAGTATGGCAGGTAATGTGCCTGTTCTGTTAGGGCCGTCTGTTCAACACACTTACTACAACTTCGTTCTGATAATTTGGGCGCCAAGTGGTTTTTGATGCCCTTACTGTTTATAAAAAAACACTAAAATTTAACTACTCAATAGTCCCCTACCCGACAAAAATAAATTGTTGATATTATATTACTATGGAAACTATATAGATAACTTACTACAACGATATTATTTCCTTCACCTTATATAATTGGGGGCTCTTGCAAGAGTT
>WOGR01003931.1:0-15284 GCA_015342045.1 Leptinotarsa lineolata | reverse complement strand
ACCCATCTTTGCACTTGGCTGCACCGCGCTGATGAGGCCAATAGCCAGAAACACGTGTCCACGGTTTGCCCCCCTTTTTTCGAGTGTTGTGTCCACGAATTTTTCATATATATTTCAACTACGAAGATGTAGTTGAACTTTGAGAACATCTTAAACACGTTAACCATAAAACACATTTCGACGAATGTCAGTAGGTAGTATGCCGATTAATTTCCGTTAATGTTAGGAAAGAAATTCGAAAATAAACTTCTTTTCTATTTAGGGACAACATTTTGAACATTTCATAATGGAAAGTTATTTTCCTAAAAATAAACGAACCAATGAATAGAAAATGGAACCTTTCTTCCTGTTACTCAAGTTGAAACGGAACCATCTATAAAAGGGAGACATAATAATAATTTTTCTTTAATAAAATCCTGAAAAACATTACTCTCAGTACAGGTAAGTTCTAATTACTTTTATAATTTTCAAAGGAGACTTTTAGGAAATTGCTGGTCGAAAAATAATGAATTATGATACCATGCATTGTAAATAGAATTAAAAGCCCTTAAAAAGATGTATTCCTCTTTATAAGTGAGGTTCTGAGTATTGAAATTTCCACAGTATTTCATAGAAGGAAGCTATTAAGGGTATACGGTTTTTTAATTGACTCTGTATTATCATACATTGAGTCGACATTCATTCACCCGGCAGGGTAGTATTTTTGGTCTATTTTTGTCTAGGAAAATCTGAAGTCGTTACTCAAAGTAGGAACCGAAAGCCTTTCCGTGCCAGATGAAAGCAATCAATCAAACTGTGACATTCGTGGACCAAGGCTTAGGCAATATCGTGTTTGCTTTGAAAAAACATATGCGACTCACGCAATGCCACAAACAATGGGAAAATAAATAAGTCGGACACGTGTGACATTTCGTTTCGGGTAAGTTTGAACAGAATACATTAAATCATTATTATGTTGATTAACAGTTACTTATAATAGACAGATATGTCTGCTCGTCAACGGGTTGCTATTTGTGGTGTTAGAGATGTAAATGAGATGGAAATGACAAATAAGTTCTTTGAATTATTCAAAGGAAATTCCCGGTGTGGGTAACTTAGTGATAATCACAAAATACCAAATGAAGCAGAGTATTACGTGCGAATTGTTTATATAAAGTGTATATTACCGTTTACTTCTCAGCTGTGGTTTACTTGCGATAACCGAAAAAATTGAATAACAATGACTGAGTGGTATTCAATAAATAAATTACCTAACTTAAAATTTATATGAGAATTTAAAAAATAGAATATTTGTCAAAAAGAGACATGGGTTACAATTATATATTTTTTATCAAGCGGAATCACAAATTAAAAATGATAAAAAATCCATTTTGACTTATAAATTACTAGTCACATATTTCAGATTAGACTGTATAGATAAAGATACATATCGACGATTATAAAGTTTCTGTTGGATGACGAGACTGCACCTAAGCATTTTGTATGTTTGAGTCGTGCTTGTCTGCTACCTTCCAGAAACATTGTAATCCTACAGTAATTCGTTGATGGAGAAAGTGTAACTATTCAGTATATTATTCAATTGAAGGGAGAGGGAGGATTATAGGATTATAGGATTAGGAAATACCTAGAATACATCAGCTAATTTATTATTTTGTGAATTTCTTTCGGATTATTCAGAATAAAATGTTTTGCTTGTTGTTTGTACCTATGGGGTTTGTTATTTTATCTTCAGTTCATGAAGTAGAAGATTATACAGTTTCGGCTCAAAAAAGAAAATGGTCCATTTTGTGTTACCCTTTTTGTACATTTGTATATATACTGTGAGCTTATCCGGTGACTTGTTGTTATTTACCACTTCCATGGGGCGATTGATTCAATTTACGTTATGGAGCATCCATAAAAGCTTCCAATATCAAGTATCTGCGAATGTTCATATAATTGTACAGTTGAATGATGTTTTGGTTTTTTGAATATTATTTAAAGGATTTTGTTTTGCCTTGACTGGAGTTTTGTTAAATTATTGCGGAATAAACCTCCCCATGCTTTTATACAATATATTAATATGGATTAAGCTAATGAATAGTAAATCACCCATAAATGTTTCTAGTTAGCTTCTGAGCCTGTTAATCAAAGATACAACATTCTTTTCCCACCTCAAGTTTTGGTCTATCATAACAACTAAATACTTGATACTATTACATTTCTCTATTTTCGGACAATTGCATGTTTATCGATTTTGGCAATTATTCTCATGTACATGAATACTTTTCTTTACTAACAGTTGACCACCTGAAATCAGAGAAAATAACATGTATTCAATTTTTTTTATATTCAAGCTAAGTAGGTATTAGTCTAGCCATTTTTCACTTGTTCTAATCCGTTATTTGCATCATTAATAACCTCATCCCAAGTGTTTGCAGAAAAAATCAAAGTGGTATCGTCGGCATACTAGATGATATGGGCTTTACAGTTTTTCAAATATCCAATTTGATACAATATCCTTCCTATCGGGTGAGACTATGAGATTCTAAGAGAAATAACAAAACAGAATTTAATTCCTGAGATATAAGATATACCCAGTATTATAATAACAGGCATGGTCTTTATTTAGTCATCAATTCAGTTTGCACCTCTCAAAAGAAATGCAAGATTTTTCATTGCGGTTTGGATATTAGCAGAGTTTGAATATTTATCCAATTAGGAGGATTACTGTTTCTGCCTCTTCCATCCTCTTAGGCGGGAATCTAGCTGAATAAAAAATTTGTTTTCTTCAGATCTAGTTGAAGTTATTGAGCAGTAGATAGCCGCCCCATTTTTGAAAAAGAATGCTCATTACCAGTTTGAACTCATAGATGTACAAATATTCTTCCGTATTTGTTCTTCTGCTTAAAATCCATGAGTTCGTAAAAGAGATCTTCAAAGTGTAAAAATATCCTCATGATACCCTTGAGTCAGACCTCCAATATTTTTGCTTGTTTTCAAGACAGGTTCTCGAACACCAAATTCAACCGATCTATTGAAAATTTCGACTGAAATCACATATGTCTCCAAAAACTTAATGAAATCACTTGTGTGATTTTTTCGGATTGTGCTGCTTTTTTGTAGATGGAGACTTTGTTGGAATTCTCAGTTTATCAATTGTTCAACTTTCTCCCATATCAGGCTTGGAATATTTCAATTTCTATTTCATTTTATTTGTTCAATTTTCAATTTTTTGCATAATTTTTATTTAATGTAATTGCATTTCATTTTTATTTGCTTAATATCATTGTTATTTTCAGCTATTCACTTGTGATGCACTGAACCTTTGGTGTAGTAATGAATCTTACTGGAGTTTTATCCCAACACCAAACCGTTATTTTTATTACCTCGACACGTGTTTCAATCACCAAGTGATCATCTTCGAGAGGAAGATCAAACTGTGAAACAACCGCAGTCAAAATGTGCGCTGTAGCACTGACTCAAAAATGTCAGGTATTGAATTGGGAGTACCTCAGGGATCAGTACTCAGTCCCATCCTATTTTTCGTATACATAAATGACATAAACCAACTGAACATCTCTGCCAAAGTGATCCTTTTTGCGGATGATACAACTTTCCATTGGCATGATGATTCATCGTAACACCTCATATATGAAATCAAAAGAGAATTAATCTCAATAAAACACTGGTGTGACCAATTCGATGGTGATGAACATAAAAAAACTAATTTAATCAGAGTTCGTTATAACCTTCCAGACTCACCACTAGAGAACAAAAATATCCTTAGTAGAACAACAACAGGATGTCTTGGAATAAATATAGACTCTAAACTCAAATTTGATCACCACATTAACAATCTCTGCAATACGGTGTCTTCCGGATATTACGCAATTCGAGTAATCGCTAACGATTTGAGTCTAAACGCATCTAAATCTGCATACTTTGCTTTAATTGAATCACATTTGAGTTACTGGATTCCATTTTGGGGAGCATGCTGCTCTTACCTTCATGAAAATGTTTTTGTATTGAAAAAAGGGCTCTGAGGTATATATACAAAAAAAGTCCGAGATACTCTTGTAGAACATTATTCAAAGACCTTGGTATACTTACAGCAATATCACTGTACATTCTAGAATCAGTCACTCTAATACATAAAAATAAAATACTTCTTGAAACAAATGATAACCACTATAATACCCGGCGAAGCAATGATATCAGATTACCAAGACCATTCAATAATATAGTCAAAGACTATAATATCTAACGGCATCAAAATGTATAATCACCTACCCACAGCCATTAGGGACACTACATATTTCAGGCGATTCAGAAGAGATACAAAAAATCCCCATGCAAAAAACTTATTGCTGTCTACTGACTTCGTCTCCAGTCAGTAGATAGCAAAAGTTCTTACTCAGAGTTTGGTGCACAACTCTTAGTTTTAAATTTTGATATATTAATTATTACTCATTTAATTCTATATACAATTCATTCTTGCTCTCTGTCTAACTATCAACTATTCCATTTAAAATTTTTGTCAATGAATAAAGGTATGTAATTACTGTATTTACTATATTTTAGACATTTGTAATACAATTATATCCTTCTTTAATTGTTACTTGACTGTGTGAAACCCATAAGCTCAAATTAACTATGTAATTTAACTCAACGGTAGTTATATATGTATATAAGCTTCGTCTTCAAGAACCTCGTTCTTCCGACAATAAAGTATACCTTGATTGATTGATAAAAAATATTCTCTTTGCTACTGCTTGAAAATGAACCTAAGTTGATTCCAAGTCTTGTTTATCGGCACCCCAAAGATCTCCAACATATTTTTCAAAAAGGAATAACGCTTTCACAAAACTCAGAAGCTATAAACTCAATAATCGGCTTATTCGTTTGGAAGTTATTGACAATGTTTCTTCTATTATTTAAAATGGTGTTGACAGCTTCGAAATCTATGGAAGAACAAATGAAATAAAATTATTGAAAGTACTAAAAATAATCGGGCAAAAATATTAGGTTGAGTTAGTTGAAAACAAAAGTAATGACAAAAATTGTGAGAACGCTAATTTGTAAATAAAACAAATTATTGTGACCTAAATAAAAATAATAAAAAAGTGAAATAAAAAATGCAGTAAAATAAAATGATCAAGATAAATGATTAAAAAACATTAATATGAATCAAATCAAGTTACTTCACGATGTTAGTATACAGAATCGTCTTACCGAGTAAAAGATTTTACACATTAAAATTTATTTACAAATAGAAGTACATAGAATGTACTAGCATGTGTTAGAGAATATTTGAGACACCTATTAAGGTAAGTAACTTCAATTGGATTAAAAACGTACATTCAACTAATAGTTGCAATTATTTCAATGACATCGTTAATATAAAGTAGTGCTCTAGCATATTTCAGATCAGTTAAGATTTAAATTCATGGTAATACATTTTTAAACATGCCCTGATACAATTTCTCCTAGTTGCTACACAACCCAGTCACCAGTAGTGTTATCACGAATGGAGTTAATGTGAGGTCAATATGAGGGTTTCAAGTTTATGAACAGAAGTAAGACACTGATTTCGTTATCTCTTAAGGTTGTTCAAGGGCATATCATCCTTTCAATGAGAACCAAATGCTATCAATTTCGAAAGTGAAAAATTACAGAATGTGTGCATAAGAAATACTATTCAGAAAAACTCGCAGTTAAGAACTGTACCGTTCAAAATTATTGACTTGTTTAGCATTCACGAAATTATGAATATATTTTTTTTAAATCAAAACAATGGAAGAAGATAATTGAAATATCTATCCTCTGTATTAAATTTAAAAAGTATGTGCATAAGAAACCGCTTTTCAGTATTTGTTCAAATCTATGTCCTCACAAGCATTTAGTAAAGTTTCCAAGGAATAACTGTATTGTAAGAAGTAAGATTTTCTGGGTTATATAATGTGAAAGTACAGAAGATAACAGAATTAGGATTATTAAAAATAACAAAATTGTGAACAAAATATCACATTTTCACAATAAATGCTAGAAATGTGGTCCATTACGTTCTAAACATTTCAAAATGTTCTTTTGTATGCGACTTGTGTTTGCTTTTTCAATTTCATGGGGTTCCAGATCTTCAATACACCGTAATATTCGCAGTTGCCGTTCTTCTTTGGTAGAGACTGGAATACTGTACACTCTTTCTTTTAAAACACCCCATAAAAAAGTCAAGTGACGTGAGATCGGGTGATCTCGGTGGCCAATCCTACCAAAACTTCCTGGGTGGAATGAACTGGCGCTCCCGTCCAGTTGAATCCACGAATTCCTAAATTTTTCTACAGACAAATTTTCGAGGAAATTGGTAATAGTCCTCAATATTTGGAGATATGTTTCTGCATTTAGTGAGTATTTATAAATTAAAATAAAATTTTTCTGGAAGACCCATTTTTTTTGTACCATGAGGATTATGATCAGCCCAAAAATGATTATTCCATCCCTCGATTTCGATCCGAGCTTCGAACCGAGCCGGGAATTTAACAGTCCGAGCCAGCTTTTTGAAATCGAGCCGAGCCGAACTCGACTCAAAGCTCGGCTTGGCTAGAATTCGCCTCTATTTTAATCAGCACAATTTTGGTTTGAATAATAGCTTGCACTCGTTACATCAAAGAGAGACAGCTACAAAAATGTGTGTCGGCAATTGATGACGTTTTACTATCGTTTGATAGTTAAATGTTGTTTATTGAAAAGTTCATATAGTTTCAATTTTTTATACTACACAAATATTCGTTCTCACAACTAATAAACTGCAGGCATTTCATATTTCACAGTGATTCGTAATTATAAATTTGTATATCAAACTGGAACTGTCCAACATTTCGTATAATGGAATATTCAAATTGACAGTTCTTGGAGCCAGAATAATTAACAGAGTGCTGAAGAATTTTATGCAATTGACCCAAAATCGTAATATGAGGTTACTTCTCAGTAAGAATAAAAACAACGGGTTAAATTTTTTGAATAAGTAGTCACGTCGTTTCATTTTCATTACTTTGTGCCGGTAGCCGGTCGGTTCGACGTGGGGTGCTTTATGCACTCACTCGATCGACCGATGTGCGAGTCGGTGATTCAAGCCGCAGGCTGATCGATCGATTTTCACTTGCTATGATCCAACCCGTGTTATGAATCGCACTTTAAATGGTAAGACCTCGTAGACGTGCGACACCTGGTTGACGGAGAGAATATAACATATTTCGGATGCACAAATTGATGACACACATGTAATCTTTTGCCCTCATTCGTACAGGACATCTGAAGACTTGATCCTTCTCGGGTTTGTCGACAAATGTTTCACAAATATTTCTTCGTTGTCACGTAATATTACAATATAAATATTATTTTTCAACATGTATTAAAATTCTGTTTCGATAAACTTATTTTTTTAACAAAAGTTAATGAAACTTACATTGTCTAAATGTCGATTCCTACAGGTTAGATGTTTTCCCAACTAACAATAACGTATCAAGAAATGCTTGAAAAGGGGACAAAAACACTGCCGAAACTTTTTTGACATATTCGTCTGTTTGACATATTCATCTTCTCCCTGTCTGTTTAATCCAGAAATTGAAAGCGATAAGTGTTAGTTTTCCCAAAAATGTGTTAATGGAAAGTAAATCATCTTTCTAAAAACAGATTGCAGATTACCGAAATAGAAAACTGTTTTTATTTTTAAATTTTTGTCGGTTTTATAGAAATTTCATTCCACTGAATAGAATTATTTTTTCTGTAAAGTATTTTTTGATTTCGAACATTTCCATAATTAAATGTTATTCGCTAATGTTCTCGAATGTGTCTTATCTTAAATTGCATTTTGAGTGATAACAATATGTCTAAACATTTATACCCTCTTCAATCATGCTTTCTCAAATATCAGACTCGAAAACATTAGAAAGGTCAGTCACGATTTCGAAAACGAGATTGAGAAATAATTCTTTTCGTTATATAGTGTTAAGCTGAGCTCAATTTTTAAATCGGTTTCCTTATTCATTTAATTTGTTTTTCGGTTTATATAAACCATATTAGTAAATGAACGTTTATAAGAACTAAGGCCGCCATCTTCTCATGTCACATTTCTCATTGGTTGAAGCAGACAAACGACACAGACAGACAAACCGTTTTGAAAATTTTTACCACAGAAGTAGGGCAATTCAACTTATGTGTGTCACAGAATCACAGAACATTCGGAGATGAAGTAGACTGTCTGTTAGTCTATCATATCCTGAAGTCGCCAACGTGGTTGGTGAAACGTGCGTCGAAAAGACATGCAGTTCTGGTGTTTGGGAACAGTGGTAGTTTTGGATTTATTCTACGTCAGGGGTTTCATTTCTACCTTCCATTGCTTAAGATCAGATGAATATTTAGGGAAGACAAGCAGACACAAAAAAATCATTTTACACACGTTAAAGATTTTCTGCCCCAAAACCAACACGATCGATTCCTGCAAATTTTGCGCTTATGTTCTTAAACCATACGTTAATATTATAAAGAATTGATAATTGGACGTGAATGTCATCAAATACTTCAGAAATAAATTAATTTTTTTAGAGACAATTTTTGTTAATTCAGTTCGTTCTTTTTTATTGTAGGCATGTGAGTTTTACAGAAATACTAGAGAGAACAACGTTATATAACTGAATTGCTGACATCCAAAAATACATATTCATACGTATAAACTCAGTGGAGAATGGTCTCACATAAGATGTTTTCATCAGGCGCTGTTATACTCAATTATTTGAAGCATAAAATGTGTGCATATGGTATGTCAACTCAAGCTTCATTCGTGTGATGACAGATATACCTATAATTCATTTTACATTATTTTACACATCACAGCAAACTTTGAATACCATACTGATTTCAAAAAGCGTTTGTTATTTTTGATCATTTATAATTTCGATTTTTGAATATTACTATGTCGAAATAAAAGTTTGAATTCATCCACAAATATGCACAGTTGACGAACATTAATATTTATTTTATTTTGAATACCTTCGTAATTGTTCAGCACATTTTTAAATGATCCATATATATTATATACGAAACCCATGAATTCTAAACTGAATTTTGCAGATGAATCGATTCCCGGAATCAAGATATTGATATTTCAGTGAAGCTAAAATGCTAACTTTTTGACAATAAGTAACTGATTAACAATGTGTGCGTACTCTCTAACCTGGAACATTTTAACGTCAGATCACCGGTTTTAATAAACGAAATCATCCTTAGAATGTGAAAATACTGGTATTTTAAAATAATAGATTTCCTGGTAACTACACTTTTCCTATAAATTAACACACCACATTGAAATTTCAAAATATTTTGTTGGCGTTAATAAAAGCTCCTACTACAATGTTATATTTGCTAAACCCGTCGTATATGCCATTTGTGAATGCGATATGTTTCGACTGTGGTTCAGTGCTTTAGTTTTTATTCGCAAAAATATAAAAAGCACGAAATGTACCAATTGAGTTCGCAAATCTGACGTTTACTTATTCGGTTACTGTTTACTTGTGAAGGATTCTTAATTGTGTTTATTATGGAGCGTCAATTACGTAATTTAACCATGATGAATGTGCCCAAGCAGTAACACTTTTGGAAGAAGGCTGGAATTACGGACGAATTGGTCGTCGATTCAATGTGTCCCACACATCCATCATACAGATCTTGCAAAGATTCCGTGAAACAGGAGATCATACTTGGAGACCAGGGCAAGGACGAAATCGAGTAACTACCCCTATTCACGATCGATATTTGAAAATTTTTGCAATTCGACAACGGTTTGCTACACATCGAAGTCTACAAACTCAGTGTCGAAATGTGCATGCTATAATACCAGTACGAGACTCAGGGAATACAACATAACACCAAGTATTGCTGTCCGGGTTCCTCTATCTGAAAACCATCGAAGAGAGGCTGACTGGGAATGAGTGTTATTCAACGGTGAGTCTCGATTTTGTTTACACAATAACGACAGACGTGTTCGTGGGTTACGACATCCCAATGAACGATATGCTCAATGTAACTTTTCACAAACCACATTATTTGGTGGAGGCTCCGTTATGGTGAGGGGTGGTATTTCTTTGACCGCACGTACGGACCTCGTGGTCATACATAATGTGTCCGTTAGATCTGAAACGTACATAATGGAGATCTTCAAGCAACACGTAGTACCATTCACACCTTATATCGGCGAAAATTTCTTACTGATGCAAGACAACGCCAGACCCGATGTTGCACAGATAGTTAAAAATTACCTCGAAGGGTTCGAAATTAACACCATGGCATAGCGAGCACGTAGCCCGGATTCAAATCCAATAGAAAACATTTGAGATATCCGATGATAGACACTACCTTGAATCTGGGATATCCTTGGTAGGCGATTGAGACAGCATCCGATCCAACCAAACAACCTGCGGGTACTGGGGGAGAGACTGATTCAGGTTTGGAGAGGACTGGACCAGAATGAAATGAGGCGCATAATTTTAAGTTTGGGCCGATGATGTGATGCTTGTTATACGTGGTAGAGGTGATAACACTCGATAGTGACACTTTTCTGTATATTTTCGTCAACTTTTAGTTTTTTTTCTATGTTCAACCCTCGATTTGACACAGGACTACAATCACTAATACTAAGTAGGTTAACTCTGAAGACGTTTAATTTTTTATTTCTCCTCTGACTACAAGTGGTGCGTTCATTTCTTTGAGAAGTACTTTTGTACTTTATACATTGATGCTTTTATTTTTTTCCAAATTTTAATTTTGTTGCCTCTTATCAGCTCATTACTAGATGATGTTGTTGAGCGATTTTCGGCCAATTTTCCTCTACCATTTCAAATTGAGACGGGACGTTGT
Organism: Leptinotarsa lineolata; assembly: GCA_015342045.1. Classification (NCBI taxonomy): domain Eukaryota; kingdom Metazoa; phylum Arthropoda; class Insecta; order Coleoptera; family Chrysomelidae; genus Leptinotarsa; species Leptinotarsa lineolata. The sequence goes on along the minus strand of WOGR01003931.1, from coordinate 4,394 downwards.
CGAAATAGCCCGACAAATCAACCAGGCATTCGGCAATGATCGTGTTAATGAACGCACTGTTCGGCGTTTATTTACGAAATTTTGTTCCGGAGATTTTAGCGTCGAAGATGATGGTCAACCTACGAGGAGGACACTGGTGGAGACTAACAGCACAGTGCGTGGGATGCGGAAGAACTTGGCGTCAGCTCCTATGCGGTTTTGAAACTTATTGGAAAGCTCGAATAGTCGGCGCCCCGAGATTTGATTGACATAAATTGTCACGATCCTTTTTTGGGCCGGATCGTCACGTGTGATGAAAAGTGGATCCTCTACGACATCATGAAACGTTCGTCATGAAACGTTGGACACCGATGAGCCACACAGACACTTCCCATATGCGAAAACCTATGGTGGTCAGCGGCTGGTGTGATACACTATAACTTTCTGCAATCAGACCAAACCATCACAGCAGAGTCCTATTGGGAGGAAATCGACGAAATGTATCCTAAATTGCAGCAGCAGCCGGCACTGGTCAACAGATGAGATCCGATCCTGCTCTATGACAACGCCCGTCCGCACTTTTTACTAATCACCACCACTATATTCCCCAGACCTCTCGCCAACCGATTACCTTTTCTTCAAGCACTTCGATAAGCTTCTCCCCGGTAGAACCCTCACCAATCAGTACCAGGCAAAAGTGGCCTTCGTCGACTTCATCAAATCCCGAACACACGATTTTTAAGCTGACGCAATTAATCGACTTGTGTTACGTTGGCAAAAGTTCACTGATTCAAATGGCGCTCATTTCGATTAAATTGAATAAGTATTCACTGAGATATTACAGTTTAAAGTGGACTCATAAAAACGGACAAAACTTTTAAAACAATCATAAAAGGGCTCAACTCATCAAGTATGAATACATTTCTATATCACTCCATTGTCAAAATATGAGCTTTGCTATGTTTGAACTATGTGTACTTGTACTATCAGGTCAGAAATGATTGATATGAACACTGAACACCTTTCATCACTGTTATTATTTTCTAGAATAGCGAGGACAAATGATGTAGATATCGAAAATTGAATAAAACTGGTTATATTTTGATGATTGGTCAGGTTTTTTGATAATTACCGCTGGCAAAGATCAACCAAGGTCAGCTACTGCTTGGAGGTGAGATTCAAGCTCCTAGTGAGGAATGCATTGAAACTGGAAATAATGCAGTTTCTAGTAAATACAAGAAGAAACGGATTCGATTTAGTTATTATAGGTTTTTTGTCGTGCATAACGGGGTGCATAATTCAAAATTTCATGGGTATATTTTTTAGGCGAGATTAGTTTTCGGTAAAAATGTTTTTACGGGCATGAACTTATCCACATCCACAGAGTACACTGGGAAAAAATATTGAACTATTATTTTTTCATTAAACGACTTTGTACACCTACCATTTTTCAATATGATACACTTGTCGACTGACTTAGTGAAAAAAAGAACCGACCTAGCTAGTAACATAAAAAATCAAGTCTGTACACCTATAAAACTGAGGTATGTTATTCCTGATGACCGAATCGACAAGAAAAACATCACGCCATAGTTTTACAGGCCGTCTGAGGGGGTGAAAGGGGGTGGAAATGTTCATAAAAATCGTATCATCAAAAATTGAATTTGTGCACCTATAAGATTGAGATATTTTATTCCTGATAACCGAATAACATTATAACATATCCCACTTTGTTAGATGTACAAAGTCAATTTTTCATGTTACGAATTTTATAAATATTTCCACCCCTTCAGACGGCTTAAAAGCTAGGGCGGTTCTTTTTTTCACTATGTTAGTGAACAAGCGTATCATATTGAAAAATGGTAGGTTTACAAAGTCGTTAAATTAAAAAATAACAGTTCGAAATTTATTCTCAGTGTACTCTGTGGATGTGGATAACTCCACGCTGATAACGTTTTTTGGCTTTCTACTTCAATTTCATGACGAATGTTTGGAGTACAAACTGAATAGGACATAGTGATAATTCAATGTTCATATGTAAGTATTTGTTTTGAAAGTATTTTTCCTTTCATATACCTAATTAAGTGTTCAAGTAAAAATAATTGTTTTGAAAGAGCTTCTTCTTCCAGTTTGGATTTGAAAGTAACTTCTATGTATGATCTACACACCTCTACAGAGTGTAGTTCAAACTTAATAGCTTTATTCCTTTCTTCGGAAGTTTCCCAATGTTTTTGAATAAGATGGAGATGTATGGAAATACACCGTGCTAGAAATCGCACGTTAAAATGTACAACCTCGTTAATCCCTAGCTCGCACAAATATGAGGAATGTCATTCATATCAGGGAGCGACAGTTGGTTAAAGGAAAAACAGTTTTGAAACATATTTCAAATATTTACAGTTAAGGGGTTTCAAACTTACAGTCGGTTTGTTTCATTATTTTTCTTTCCTTCTAACATCAATTTGATTTTTAAACTTTTGTGTGAGTGAACATGATGGTTATAAAAAATATTCAGTCTATTACCTTCATAGCTATAGTTCCATACTCCAAATGCTCAGATTTCGAGGCAAATGATGATAATGATGAAAGTCAAGTGAAAACAAAAAAGCGTGTTAATTTTTTACCTGTTATCATTCCACTTTTTAATTTATGTTCGAAGCTAAAAATGTGACTTATGAATTTAGTTCCATACATAATCTTCACACTTTCTCAAGGTAGAAACCGTATCGAATTCTGTTTACTTGTTTTATCTTTCTTCAAACATTGACAATTACTTTTAATCTATAAAACACGAAATGTAAGAAACTCTTCAAACACATCTCCGGTTCCAATCTTCCTTCGGGTTGATATCAGTGCAGGAACAAGAAAGATAAGAGAAATGAGACTATTATGAAAGAATCAGTTGAAGTGCTACTTCTTTCTCACTGATATTCCATATATTTACACTTTTGATCACAATTTTTTCCTAGTGTACAATAGTTATTTTCTTTTCATCGATTTCACACTGTGATGAATGAACCTCTGCAGGTTCTACTGAAAGATAGAACAGACTCACTGACTTTGGACCTTTTCGTCGATCAATCAATAATACATTCGTGGCATTAAATATAATTATTCCCTTGAACATAAATACCGGATTATTTTTTTCATTATTATAGTATATTTTTTAATGACACGTCTATTGTGAAGTGTCGAACTATGTCGATTTTTACTTTTGAAAAATTCATTGGACTAGATAACGTTAAGTAAACATTTTGAAAATAATCACTTTATTCAAATATTAGCTACTTATACATTGCCAGTCATACTGAAAAGTTTTGGATGTGGTGGGATGCGCCTGCCTGAAAATCTGCTTGACTTTGTCCCTCTAGTTCAAGAATATCGCCCGCGATTAGATTCTGAAGGATATTAAAATAAAAATAAACGATGAATTGATAAAAATTTAACCCGACAGCTATATTAAATTTGTTGAAAACACTTCGAATTTTCAGAAAAGAATTGAGGAAACATACAATTAGTAAAAGAAGCGGAGTTGGACCAGATGACGTATATAAACTGACTCTGTGGTATATATACTATATAAATTACTTCTAGATAGTATTTTTTGAAATCAATTAATTTTTTTTTTCAACCAGTTTACAAACTACATTATATGAGTTTTGCTTAAAATCATCTTTTCAATATAAGGTAACTTACTACACATAGCACCACTTTTTTTCTTGTAGGTACTGTATATGCCGGCAGTTTTACATAAATACTTTCAACACACTGAAAGTGTACGGCCACGCCAATATACCGAATCATTTGACCGTCTTACAACATTTACACAAAATATCAGTCTGCTACAAGAAGAATCAACGGGTTTGCCTTTTCTTACGTGTATGTGGTCACAATACATAAATTTTGTAACGATTTTTATTTTCTCTGGAATTGAATTATACAGTGTGTAAAAGCCAAATGGAATAAATTCATTATTTCGGTTACTGTACATATTTTTGAAAAATACCGAAACATGTCAAATTTAAATTATACTTTGACATACTTCAACGGAAAAATGCTACCCCTACCTTCAACCCCCGTCGAATGACGGGTGTTGAAGGTAGGGTAGCTTACCGAAATTCGATAAAATATACTCAAAACTTATTTCAGTATACTCAAAACTCATTTCATGTTGAGGTATTGATAATAAGAAAGTAAACAAAAACCACAGCAATGTTCTTTTTAGATTGTATCCTTCAAGAAACTGTAAATAATTTCCGTGGCAACGTTAGTTTAAAAGGCCTTGTCAACTTGTTTTGTATGTTACAACATTAGTTGTCGGTATTTTAATTTAAGTTTAAAGTTCATTAACTCCAAGTTTGACAAATGGTTAGATTAACGAAAATGCATAAAATAACAGTTTAACAAATGATTGT